>APFE030870693.1:8462-24737 GCA_000404065.3 Pinus taeda | reverse complement strand
GAAACCCTTGTTCCCTTGTGATTGGATGTTCATTCTTTAGCCATGACATCTTGGAGTGAGTATTGGAAGGTGACCTATTAGAGGCTTGAGGTGGGACGGATCCAGAAGGAGGCTGAGCTTTGAGCCTGCAGAAGTGGTTAAGGTGATATTGCTCTTTTTTGTACTATTCTATTTGTCTAATAAAGAAACACGTCTTGTTCCCGATATGCTTCTTTCTTTATGTTAATGATGTTCATGTTTGAATTTCATGTATGAATGGATATCTAAAAGTTTATAACTAACTCCTTTCTTGTATAACATAAAGATGATTTTCACATAAATCTTTGTCCATATACTGTTGTATTCTTTGGAATTGTGGTTTTTGCAGGGCAAAGGAGTGGAAGGGACGTGAAGAAGGGTTTGGACCCTTGAGGAACTACCCAAACGTAGGACCTGAGGTACGTCCTTCTCACCTTAGAAATATCTTTTTCTAGCATAATGGTTTTGTGTGTGCATGTTTCTTGATTTAGACAACTTTCAGTCTGCTAGGGTTCCACCCAAGAGCCTTAGGGGATAAAATCCCGCAACAGTTACCTAGATCGATCTGCGGAATCCCTCTATTGTCTGTCAGCTTGACTGGTTTTTGTTTGGGAGTTTTTTGTTTGTTTGTCATTGTTTTCAACATCATCGCGGAAAATAGTTTAACAGTCGCGATGACTCGTGAAATCGGTACGTCGCGGGAAATATGTGTACTTCCACGATGACGTCGCTCTGTTGCTACAGCTAGTTGTTGATCATCACTAGTTGCTTGTGTTGTCCTCGCGACGATTCCTGTAGAATTGATCCCTTTTTTTTTCTTTCTTGTTCAGTAGCTTGTTTTTTCAAGGTTTATGGTTAAGGCACGCTTTCTTTGGCTTTGTTGAATGAATCTTGCATTTTTTCCTGTTTGCTGGTTTGCCTAAGATTTGTTTGCAACTTTCTTGTTGGTTTTATTGAGCCTTCCCCATTGCTTATTTCTGGTTGATTTTTAGTGACGATTATTGGACCAATCTTTGGTATTGATTCGATTTCTTTTCGCTACCGATCATAGATCACAATTGTTTGGATTGACCGGTTTTTCCACGCTTTCTTGTTTGTTTCTTTTAACTTTAAAACATCAAAATCAAAAGACTACATTTATTTTAGTATACGAAAGTGAAAGTGAATTTGCATTTCAAGGTTGCATATTGGAAAGCGAATGATAAAATCTCTCACTAGTAGTATCCATGCACTGTAGGAATTGATGTTTGTATGCATTGAGTGACTACATTCATTTATCTTGGTTTGGGAATGATCTCTCTACCCTCTTGTAGGTAGATGTTCATTGAAAGAAAAGGATATTTCATTCATTCTAGCTGCATCCTAGGTTTTGTTGTATACATACGGTAAGGCCTGAAAACTGAAACATAATTCAAGATCAACTTTAAAATGAACTGAATAAACCTAACAACACATTGGAACATAACGCTCATTACTTAGAGATCTAGGCTAGAGACGTGCTCCGGCGTCGTTAAACCTAGCCACTATTGTTTTCACTCAAGGTTGGGTGATTCCTCCTTCTGTGACTCAATAGCGGTCTAGTACGGAATTGTGCTCCCATGTACCATCGAGTATATGTTGGGAGACCCCACTAGGTTATCATCCTATACCCTTAGGAAGTCGTGTCTACCACCTTTCAAACCATAATGCACCGAACACAGCATTCAGGAAGATTGACTATCGTATGAAAAGTCCTTGGTTTTCATATGACTGCCAAGGTGTATATGCAATTTTATGGATTGTTTGGTAAACCTTTTGCCTAGTTCTCCAGAGTAGTCACTTTCGTTCCTTTTCAGACTCCCTAAAAGAAAAGGTCCATCTGAGCACTTGTCACTTCAGGCTCATTAAATATTCGAAGGTGAATAGAGTCATCTTTTCATCCTTTTCTCGACTCTTTAAAGATGAAAAGGTCAAGTTCTGTTCCCGTGCCTTAAAATTTATTCGGCCACGTTCATATTTACCCTGTTAGATCTTGTTTGCATTTAGTTTGAGTAGGGTTCTTTCTCGTTAGATTTCCTAGGATTTTGAATTGAATCATCCTAGCGGAATCACCGATCCCGTCTCCCATTCCAAGTGACCAAGGGTCTCCATCCTCTGTCGCTTCCGAGGTTCTGGTTGTTAGTGATACTCTCCCTGTTATCCTGAGTATCCAACCGCTTAACTCTCATGCTCTAGAGGACGAATCCTACGACATCCGTTGGAACCCCGTTTGGGAGCTTTCCGAAGAAGACTTTCCCATTACTCCTCCTAGTGTTTCAGTCCTGATGTCTTCCTCCGACATGGACGAGACAACCCCCGTCTCCGGTGAAGAATCCTTTGTGACAAAAAGTGAAATACCTATGCCTATGGAAACTTCGCCTTTCCATGTTACTTCCCTTGGTGTCACGTTACCTGTAAGATATAATGCTTTGGCAGACATCATTGGTTCTAGATCTCCCCTATCGAGTTCCATATGGTCTCGTACTATAGCTCCAACTTCAGAGTCTTTTACACCCTAGATTCACAATGTGCCTATCACATCTATTCCGACTATGCCAACCGTTTGTGTGGCTTCTTAAACCCCTGTTGTCAGTGCCGCCACTGCTTCTTCAGTGGTGACTACTATTGTTAGGCCTTCTGCTGGTCCTACCAATAGTGGCCCAACAGCAAGAGTTGTTAATACTACACTAAGTGCCCCACCTTCTTCTGGTTCTATTCTAGCAGGGGAGGCATATGATCAATATGTACAAGCTCTTCAGAATCCGGATCCTCAAAATTCATTTCATTATTATGATTCTTGTGGTGCTCATATCTATTACCCCAGACCTATGCCATATCAACCCGCGGTTGAGGTCACGGTTCTGTTGTCCGTTGCTTGGGGTACCACCACTTATCATGGTGGCCAAGCACCGCCCACAAATTTTCAAGGGCCAGCCTATCAAGGTCAGCCGTCTTATGGACAACCTTATCCAGGGCAACCTGGAGGCCCACAAGGACAACCCTTTGAGGGACAACCTTCGGCCTTTGGTGGTTCCTCCTTTACCTATTTCGGGCAACCTTCTGGTAATCCAGGACAACCTTACATACAACAAGGCCAATCCGGTGTCCAGCAAGGCTACTCTTCTGGGCAAGTCGATCAGCCTTACATTCAGCAAGGCCAACCCACTACCCATCCTAATCAACCATCTGGACAAATTGGTCAGCCTCACAACCAACTGGGCCAACCAATTGTCCAGTCTGCTCAGCCATCCAGCCCATCAGGACAACCCTTAGTTGTGCAAGGACAACCCAGTACCCAGCAAGCTCAACCTTCTGGGCAAATGGGTCAACCTCAATCTCAACTAGGTCAACCTTCTAGCCAGATGGCTTAGCCTCAGTTTTCTCAAAGACATTCGTCTGGGCCTATTCAACCAGGCACTCAAATGATTGTTGTTTCTCAAGCTCCACCCGGTTTTCAGCCCCAGTCTGGGCTCCAAACCCAATCTGGTCCTCAAATTCAGGTTGGATCCCATTCTCAACCTGCTTATCAAATGCAGCCTGGCTCCCAGGCTCAGTTTGGAGCCCAGCTACCTTATGGTTTTCAGCAATCCGAAGGGCAAGCCCAATTTGCCGCATATCAAAATTATCAACAACTACAGGTAAATCCTTATCAGAATTTCCAGCAACCATATGTTTCTCCTGCATGCCAAGTTGGTAATCAATGGAATGTTGGGGGAAATCCAAGGTCAACCATCTAGTTACAGTTATAACCCCTATGGACAAAATTCCTACGGACAAAACCATTACGGGCCAAATCCGTCTGGACCAAACCAATGGGGGAAACAAGCAGCTGGGTGGAACTCTGGTGCTACCTCCTACCTGCAACCTCAGATGTCCTTTAACCCTCAATTACCCTTTTTAGCGACGTTTGAATTATTGGATGTGTCCAAACTGACAAATGATCCCATTCTTCATAATCTGTATTGGCCGCCGATTCCAACTAAAATTCCAGGTGATTGTCCCAAGTTTGATGGTAAAGTTGGAGAAGATCCCCAAGCTCATGTCATGACTTATCATCTATGGTGCTCGTCAAACTCATGGCTTGATGATTCAGTCTAGCTTCGCCTTTTTCAACAGACTCTCACTGAATCTACTGCTAAATGGTATATTGAGTTAGCTCGCAGATCTTTTCAGGACTTTAACTCATTAGCTATGGCATTTTTAACCCATTTTCAGTTTTCGATTCGATATGAAACGGGCACACATCTCCTGACATCCTTAAAACAGACCACGGCCACACATATTTCTGATCATATTCATGAATGGAGACGATGTCGCTGTTTGATTAAGTTTTGGTTTCCCGATAAGCTTCTGACCGATTGTTTTACAACCTCATTTGTCGGTCCAATAGCCCGGGACATTGTTATGGGGGCATGTGTAACTGAAGAGCGAGCTATTGGGCGTGCTCAGTACCTCGACTTGGTTTACTCCTAGTCTAGTACGCTATATGATTATTTGCCAGATGCTCCAAGACCCAGAACTTCCAAAGCCCCGCTAACACCATCTGTTGATGGCATTATCGGTTTTATCAATGTGCCTTCTAAGAAATCTTTCGCGAACCCTGGGAAGAAAAAGTCGAACACTTCGAATGAAACCACTTCTCAAGTTGTATCTAATTCTGGTAACACTTTCGAGGTTAACACCCTCCAGTCCACCACGACGGACAAAGCCTCGAAAGGGAAAAAGAAGGGGAAAGGAAAGAATAAGGCTGATCAACCGAAGCAGGATTCCCCTAAACCTCCACCCGAGGAAGGTACCAAACGCAAGCCTGAGTATCCTTGCCTTATCTGTGACGAGGATCACTATACCAAAGACTTCCCTAGGCAGTCTGAAGTTAGTCGTTTGTTGAAAGGCGCCCCTAGGACTCCTATCATGCTCAAAGAGCCTTTTCCCTCACAGCAAACTCAAATGGTGGCTAATCCATCTCAATCCTCTTCTCCCTTTGGTTCTCAAGTATTTATGGTTGGGACGATTCCTGTCCACATTAGTACTCAGGCAAAAGAGTATCTGTCACCTACCGAGAAGGAGCCTGAGGTCCCCTCTAGTGCTCCTCCGCCCAGTTCTGGTCCCCTTCATATTGAGCGACCGAGCACTGAGGCGGTCATCTGACCTCCTCCTAAAGGCGTGCTCCAAAAATCTTTGTACAACCCTAATGCTCATGTTGCTCACCACTATAGCGTTGTTGAGGACTTAGCCCAGGCTCCGTCAGCTATGTCTGCATTAGAAGTTCTCCAGAGCTGCCCCTCTCAGAGGAAGTCTTTGCTATCGGCCATCGGTGGCATTGACCCGGCCGATTCAGATTTTATCACTTTTGACCTAGACAGTCATATACCGAGACTACCTCACCAAATTGTCTTCCTTATTCAAGTCATCATCAATTCTAAAATGATTCATCATACCGTCATTGATGAAGGCGCTTCTACTTGCATAATGTATGTTACTTGTTGGAAGGCTATTGGTTCTCCGACTCTAAGCCAGTCTCCTACAACCTTGGAAGCCTTTGATGGGAGAGAATCTCGTCCTTATGGTATCCTCCAACGCTCGCCTATTACTCTGGAAGGGAAGAAAGTCAAAGTGGAGGTTGAAGTTTTTCATGCAAATTTAACTTACAACCTCCTTCTAGGACGGAGCTGGAAATATGCCATGTGAGCCGTGGCTTCATCTCTATTTCGTGTCATTCATTTTCCTCGTCAGGGGAAGATCGTCACAGTAGACAAATTTTCCTTCTTCGCCTCCTCCTCCAATGCCAACGTTCCTTTTGTGGAGCATACCTCTGTTCCATGTGAGAGTATGGGTGCTGGACTCTTTAAAGATCCTGCGTTTATGGGTGTTTTTTCACTCCCACCTCCCAACATCGCTCCTATTAATATGATTTTTGTTCGCTCTGATCCTTGGATTCTTCCTCCCATTGATCAGATAAAGTCTTGGGGTGATGAGATGCCGTTGAGTCCTGCCGAGCTCAACTATGTCGAAATTGTTTCTGCATCGGCTCCATTCTCCAAACTTGCTCCTTCGAGCAGAGCTCTCGACTCGTGCATTCAGTCCCCTTGGATTGGAGATGGCACTTCTTCAGACCCTTTACAGGAAATTTTTCCTTCTGATGAAGTGATTATTGAGACCATGTCTTTCGAGGAACCCCCTTGGTCTGATCATCACCATCGTTCCTCGTTTCTCTCTACCCATCGGGCAATGCGTACTTGTCTCAAGCGATTTGCTTCTTGTCTCCCCTCCCAACCCCTTCAGACACCTATCCAGATCCATCAAGTGTCTTTTGAAGGGAATATGGGGAACATTATGCAAACTCAACCAATCAACATCTCTGTTAAACCAGGGATTGCCGAGCACATCCATGTTGGAGTAACTTGTACTCCAGAGGAGATTCATCTTTATACTGGTCTTTTTCACAAATTTTGTGATGTAATTGCTTGGTCTTACGAAGAGATGCCCGGCATCAATCCTAGCATCGTGGTGCATGAAATACCTACCTATCCGGGTGCTAAAACTGTTCGGCAGAGTCTACGTCCCGTGCACCCCCGAAAGGCTGCAACTATTAAAGTGGAAGTTGAAAAGCTTCTTAAGGCTGGTTTCATTTACCCCATCCCACTCATAGATTGGGTCTCTAATATTGTCCCTGTGACTAAAAAAAAGGGCACCATTAGGGTATGTGTTGATTATCATGATATTAATCGGGCCTGTCCCAAAGATAACTACCCTACACCCTTCATTGACCAACTCATTGATGAGTGTGCCAGGAGTGAAATATACTCATCCATGGACGGATTTTCTAGTTACAACCAGATTAATATTGCACCTGCAGATCAACACAAGACCGCTTTATCTGTCCGTGGGGAACTTTCGCTTATAAAAAGCTCCCCTTCGGTTTAAAAAATGTCGTTGCCACCTTCGAACGCGCAATGTCTTATGTATTTCATGATATCCGACAGATTGTGCAACCTTACCTAGATGACCTTCTGGCTCATTCAGCGAAACGTCGAGACCATCTGACCCACCTTCGCAAAAATTTTCTTCGTTGTAGACACTATCGTATCCGGCTAAATCCACATAAGTGTGTCTTCTATGTTGAGTCAAGAAGACTTCTCGAGTTCATCGTCCCCCGAGAGGGTATCCAACTGGATCCCCTTAAGGTCAAAGCCATCATGAATCTTCCTCCCCTTGCTTCTTTGTAGCAATTGCAAAGTTTGCAGGGTATAGCAAATTTTTTACGACGATTCATTCTGAATTATGCCAAAGTGGCCAAAGGCTATACGCGGTTGTTAAAACACGACACCCCTTTCTTTGGGATAGCGCTGCACAAAAGTCATTCGAGCACCTCAAGGCCCTCCTTGTTTTAGCGCCATTGTTATGTTCCCCTAATTATCACCAAGACTACACTCTTTATTTAGCCGCTGCTAATACCACCATCGGCATGGTTCTAGTTCAAGACGATGATGATGGTACTGTGCATGTCATTTATTATCTCAGCCGCAATCTGCTTGATACAGAAACTCGCTATGCCTATGTCAAGAAGTTGGCATTGGCCGCCGTTTTTGCCATCCAACGTTTCCGCCATTATATATTATTGTGCACTACGACGGTGATTTCTGATTGCAAATCGATGACGTACATTTTGTCGCGCCAATTACTGGGGGGAAAATACTCAAAGTGGATTGTCATCCTTCAAGAGTTCGACTTGGAGTTCGCCACCGCCAAGTCCAAGAATTCCCTCGTCTTCGCTGAGTTGATTTTCTCTCTGCCATCTGTTACCACGCCCTCTCAGTTAGAGGACCATATTCTGAATGAAACTTTGTTCTTGATTAGTACCCTCGATCCTTGGTACAGGGATATTATTGTCTATCTTCAGATGTGCTCCTTTCGTCCCAATTTGTCCAAGGATGCTCGGTGACAGATTCACCATCATTCTCAACCTTATTGCATTATTTGGGACACCCTATACCGTCTCGGTGCCAACTCTATTCTCTGTCGATGCTTAACACTCGAGGAAGTCGAACGAGTTCTAAATGACTGCCATTCTGGTGCCTGTGGTGATCACATTTCCGGGTATGCTACTACTCAGAAGATCCTCCGTTCTGGTTATTTTTGTCCCTCCATCTTCAAGGATTGCATTCTTGCTGTCCATTCTTGTCATGAGTGCCAAATCTACCAACGAAAGATGCGCGCGCCTCCTGCTCCATTCCACCCTGTCGTTACCATTGACCCTTTTGCCAAATGGGACATTGATTATATGACCTATAACCCTCGCTCGATCGGGGGGCATGGGTATATCATCGTTTTTGTTGATTATTTCACAAAATGGGCCAAGGCGATGCCTACACTATCTGAGGACGGTCACACAGCGACGCAATTCTTATTCAATTATGTTATTTCACAATTCGGAGTCCCTCAGGCTATCGTCACTGATCATGGCAAACACTTTTGTAATCATATGATGACTAAGTTAACAACCCAATTGGGCATGCAGCATGATAGCTCAACACCATACTATCGTTAGGCCAATGGCCAAGTCGAAGCTGTCAACAAAGTTCTATTTACAATGCTTCAACACACCATTGGCATGCACAAATCCAACTGGCATTTGATGTTGTTCTCCGCCTTATGGGCCTACCGAACTTCAATGAAGGATGCCAGCGGGTTCACACCGTTCCAATTGGTTTATGGTCTGGAGGTTACCCTTGCGATTGAGTGTGAGATCCCTTCTCTGAAATTAGCCATCGAATTACTCCCCAACATTACTCCAGTAGAAGAAAAACTTCTCTATCTAGAGCAACTAGACGAGACCTATCGACTAGCCTCTCTAGCCATTGAAGCACAGAAGAAGAGAGTGAAAACTCACTTCGATCATATTGTCCATCCGCGTTCTTTCATTGAAGGAGATTTATTCCTGCTTTATGATCAAGCAAATGATAAGCTAGGGGCAGGAAAATTCGAGCCTATGTGGCACAGGCCTTATATTGTAAAGCGATTTTTGCAAAAAGGGGCCTATGAGCTGATTGATTATGAAGGGAACCCTCTCGATAAGCCCCGAAATGGGCTTTATCTGAAAAAATATTATGCATGAACCGCATGCATTTTGATTTGTACATACATGTGTTTTCAGCAGGTGTGTTGTGTGTGTGTTTTCATACCTGGGTTGGTGTGTAGGCATAATTGCTGCTTATTGTGTCTTTTTGCTTCTTGTGCAGATGTCTGGTACACCTTATGTTGGTTTCGCTAATGGTGCCTGTCGTAGTACACGCAACCTGTCTTTTGCAGCATGGGTGATCTACAATCCTCACTTGTACCACAAACAATGTCACTGAATATAGCGTTGTTATTGAATTACTGACCGAGGCTATCAACCTCGGCATTCATTCATTGCTTGTGAATCTGGATTCTCAGCTTGTTGTCCACCAACTTAATGGGTGTTATTCCGTCAGAGATCATCATATTTTAAGGTTATATTTACGTGTTAAATTGTTAGAAAGGAATTTTGATTTTATTACATATCAACACATTCCACAAAGATTAAACACATTAACTGGTGCATTAGCAAACCATGTATTAGACAGACATTTGCGTAACATGTAATCAAAACACCATATAGAAGCATTCAAAACACAATAATGAACCATAGGAATATATATATATATATATCTCGTGTGGTGCACCGAGGCGCTCAAAAAATAAGAGTATATGTCCAAATAGAGTCTGTGTTCTCTGTACATCCAAGACACATGTCTCTCAAAAAATCAGTAGGAAATAAAACCTAGGTGTCTACTACGGTGGGTTATGCTCCCTATAGCACACCACCGCTCGTGCAACCCACCTCAACAATCGGTGCACCCTAGGTATCACCCCTACTGTATGAATCTGGAACTCTATGGGGACCTCCTCAATCCCCATGTAATCAGGGATCCCTGCCATCAGGCCCTCAAGATTTTGGGCCACTGTCTCTATCGAATCGCCAGCTGGAGGAGCCAAGGCTAGCTCTCTAATGCCCTGTGGATCCCTCCGCACCTCTGGAGCCAGTCCTACAGGCCTCACTGGTCCCACATCTACCAATACCATAAAGTACATCATTAGGACATATGCATGAAAAATCTAAAAAAAAACATCATAAATGATAAAATACAAAAATAGTATGATCAAGTTCTTTACCGCCATCATCCCACTGCTTGCCAACGGGCAGCTACGTGTCGGGGTCTCCATGAAAGTCCATACCAGCATATGGCTAGTCCTCGATGAAGATCGTCTAGTGTTCCAGCCACTCGCGGAACAGTGTCCCCCACAACACTGGTCGTCCGCCACCTCCTCGTGGCATAACATGTGCCCACTGTGTGATCCTGGTCTCCTACAGTCTGGGCAGGTCCAAGTCCATATCCTGCAACTGTAGCGCCAGCACCCGCTCCAACATGAGTGGGATCAAGATAGACCTGTAGCCAAATTGTTTCGTCTCTCCATGATGACAGTTGGTAAGCTATCTCTTCATGTTGGCCGTCACTGTTTCCACCCAGTTGAACATGGTCAGATTGAGGCATTCAAGAGCCAACTGGAGTTGGGTCTTTTTTGCCTCATTTTGCGCTTGGGAGCCCGCTACCCTCATCACCATAAATAGAACTGCACGAAGAACCAATTCTTCCACCGTCGGAATTGCCACCTTCCCTCTCTTTGCTTTGTGTGTCCGTGGCCACACTCGTGCCATCAACATGTCTAGTGATTCGCTTCCAGTCCGTTGGCCTTCTAGGATCGGCCTCTCACCACGAAGGGACAATCGGATCAAGAAATATATGTCCGTAGCATCGAACTCAATGTCTCTGCCCCAGATTATGAATTTTCCATCTGTTGGGTTCCAGGCACAGATTATCAACTCTAACAAATTGGGTTGGGCCCGAAGGTGCAGAGTAAGGAAGAATTTTAGTAACCTGCACGCACGTAAAGCATTTCGGCACCCAACATCAGCGAAGGCTTCCTCATCGTTGACATCGTGAGTTCGTTCCTGCCTAACAAATGCCATGATGCCCTGCATGACAAGAAAAAATGAATTAGAACTTCTTTTGTAAATTTGAATTCATAATTTACACAAAAAATTAATTTCACGTCGCCATCGCGACTATTTTTAAAACAATCGCGATGACGCTCAGTTCACAGTTCATTTTTTTTCGCGATCATCGTGAGAATACATCAGATTCTCGTAACGATCCAAAGGTGCTACGTGTAAATCACGCTCGGTCATCGCGGACCCAAGCGACTTTCCCGCAACGACCGAGAGGCGGACTCTGATTCAAAAGTTTGTCTAAATTCACCTACCTAACGCTAAATTGCATAAAAAACCACTAAAATGAAGTGCAGGGGGAAATGTGCTTACTTGGCGGAGGTTTCACGATGAACCGCAAACGGATGAGGTTGGAATCAGCTTGAGAATTTTGCTCAGGTTGGTGCTCCAAACGCTCCAAGGTAAAACAAACAGTGCAAATGGTAAAAACAAATGAATTACCCCCCCCTTTTTATAGTAATTTTTTGAAATATTAAAAACTTTACTTTAGAATGTGGGTTTTTTCCATTTTTATTGCATGGTTAATTGGAGTTTTTGGTTTTTAACTGTGCTTTCGCATATATTCCATGTATGTCGAATGGGCTTTATGTTTGACAGGTTTTGTGCAGAACTACAGGTGGTGGAGTCATGTCGTACTTTGTGTGCACTTGATCCATAAAGTCTTCTTTAACGCTCTTTTCCAACTTAAAAGATGAAAGATAGCGGAAGCATCCCTTTCAACTCATTAAACAAAATTAGATGCGGTCTGCTTTAAGCTCTTTTCCGACCGTGTAAATGTGAAAAGATCGTCGGGCTTTTGTCGTTTCAAGTCCGATACTGGTTACGAAACGATGTGTCTTCGATCGCTTTTCTACGTTTTCAGATCGAGGCCACTAATTACGAAAATTACTCCTTGATCGTAATGGTCAAGCGGTTCTCTCGAGTATTGTTTTATACTTTTTCGGGCTCGAGGGACACAAATCTACGAAAAAGGACCCCCTTGGAGTTTTCTTTTCTGTGTCTTTTTCAAACTCTCCAAACATGAAAAAGACTTCAAGTTTTGCCTATGTCGGACTCGTTAAACCCTGACGACATTGGGCTCACCACCATGACGAGACTCGAGATTCTCCTCCCTAGGACTCGTTAAAATATTAATAGGTTGGATTTGACCAAAGGTCGAACTTATATTAAAAGCACATGCTATCCCCTTCAAGCTTGTTTTCAAAAATAATTGGGGTACTCGCCAGTAATGGTGGGGGAAAATTTGGAAATCATCATTGATTGTTTATGGCAGCTAGTCACTCTTGAACATCGACACTTTTGCTTCTTGTCGGGTTGGGATATCCATACATCATCATTTGGCCTTCTGTGAGTTTGGGTTGCCATTTAGCCTCATTCCATCTGATCCATGTTGTTTCCATCAAGCCTCCGATCTTTTGGTACCTAAATGTTGCCATCCTTCAGAGTCGTGTCGCCGACATGTTCAAGAGTATAATCCTTCTGCAGTTTACATCCTTACCTCCTCCTCTGATACTCTGTTTCACCATCTACCACTTGTTCCCTATCTCATGTCATTGATGGGGGAAACATTATGGCCCTCCTGCGACGGATCGTCTCTTGTCGACACCAGCTCATTATCCAAGAGACTGATCTATAGATCCCCATTGGTACCTTGGAGCTTGCATGCCTCAATGGCGAGCTCTTCGTGCCTGAAGATCAAATTTCATCATTGGTCGTCGATTGGGTGATTCCATGAGTGTTTGACTTCAGCTCATTCTTCACACTTCGTGGATTGTACTAGACAGTACCTTGAGAACCATTGGCATTATTGGTGGTTTCTCTCGCACTTGTTAACGGTTTTCATCATCGACCGGTAATCAAGCAACTTTCTATCATGCTCGACCTCAGCACATCTATTCGCATGCTAGAATTTGTACTATGGTCGGTTGGGTTCCAAGACCCCGAACTCAGATTACACATGTTCGAGCTGCGTGGATTGGTTCGTGATTACATGACTCACTGATGGATGGTTGCGACCATACCTGAGTCTTCATGGATGGCTACGACAATATCTTTATCATTATATATGGTCTTATTAGCTGGATGGCTATGTCCATACCACAGACCTAGTTCATATGTCTTTTGGATGGTTGCGCCCATGCCTAGACTACATGTATTTCGTTATCAGAGATATCAGTTGTACTTGCACCTGTAGGTTCTTCCAGATGGTGTTCCAGCTCAGTCAGTTTCGTAAAGCATTTCACCCCTCCCACTCTCTCGGGCTTCATACTTTAGGGGGCATCTATTACACAGTAATTTGTCAGTGCCTTCACCCTAGTCTTTCTACTGTGTGATGTGTCCAAGTAAAACATGCTCATACTGAACAAATGCTCTCTTATGTTGCCAAGTGACCCACTTTTCCTAAGTTTTCTACCTCATCACGAGAATGGACTTAATATACACGATGAACAGTAGTCGTAAATAGTCCAGCCGCTCTTCCAGCGTGGAAGTACATATGTTTCCTGCGACGATCTAATTTCATGCTCCGGCGCGAGGCTACTTGTTATCTTTAGCAATGATCTGACTGGCTACATTTCCCACTAGCGATGTCAGTGCTAAAGCCTAGTTATAAACCCACGATGATCCAGATTAGGCAAATTTGTTCCAACAGTCGGCCTTCTGGATGTCTCTGGACTTGATTGTTGGAATAGTTTGTGTCGCCCTTCCTCCTCTAGTATGGCAATTCCGTCATTTATGCTACCTTCCTTGGGGATAACCACTCTCTTCCACCTTTCATGGAGCCTCCTTCTCCTATTTAAACACTCACCTTTGATATGATTAGCTAGTGGGTAATTTCTTGGTTTGAGTTGTGTCGTTAGTGCCTTTGAGTTTGATAGATAGCTGGTGTGGGTGTGACAAGTGTGGGATTGTTGATAGCTTATGGAAGGTTGTGAAGTTCCCTTAACTTTGTGTTAAAACTTACAAGTAAGAGAGAGACTTTGTATGTTGGGAGATCCATCTTCAAAGAGTGAGTGCTTGAGAAATACACTGGTTGGATCCGTTGAGAAGGTTTGCGACGTCAAGACCTGGTTGTAAGCTTGCTCTTATTTCATTATTAATACAATCAATGATGTTTTCCTATGTCTTGTATGTAATTTACTTGACAGCTCATGGCTTCTTGACTTTGTGAGTAAATAGATCATTGTTGTTTTCCGGTTACGTGCTTTGTTGTATTTCCTTTGCATTGTTTTAGGTTGATCACTCGTTGAGGAGAAGGAAGCAAAAGCTGGAGCAACGCAACGGAACTCCATCGACCACCGGTTGAGGTAGGCCTCCAACTATGACTGATTAAGGAAATCTATTGTTGATCTGTCCTTGCTATGACTAGACCCACTCTAGGGCTAGAGGGGTTGCCTCTGTCCGCAGAGGGAACACTTTCCTGCATCACACCTCCTTTAGCTCAAACTCTATCTTCTCAGGTTCCTTTGGTTGGACTTCATGTTTAATAACATCTTTCACCTCTCTGAACACCACATCTCGGGTGTACACAACCTTCCGTGTGACTTGGTTCCAAAGCTTATTACCCTTTAAACCATCCTTATACCCAATAAAGATGCACTTTTCAAATTTACTATCCAAATTGGTTTGTTTCACCTTTGGAACATGTACATATGCATCACATCCAAATACCCTCAGATGTGAAAGAGAGGGTTTCTTACCAATCCATACCTCTTGTGGAGTCTTATCCTCCAACGCTGACGAAGGTGACTTGTTGACCAGGTAACATGCAGTATCCACCACCTCTGCCTAGAATTCTTGTCCTAACTCGGCACCACTGAGCATGCTTCTTTCCCTTTACATCAATGTCTTATTCATTCTTTTTACAACTCCATTTTGCTGAGGTGTATATGGAATAGTCTTCTTCCTTGCTATACCACACTTCTTACAGAATTCTTCAAATTCCTTACTGCAAAACTCTCCACTGTTATCTGTCCTCAGCACCTTTCTCTTCTTCTCTGTTTGGTTTTCCACCAAAGCCTTAAATTCTTTAAACCTGTCAAAGACTTCACATTTCT
This sequence comes from Pinus taeda, assembly GCA_000404065.3. Classification (NCBI taxonomy): domain Eukaryota; kingdom Viridiplantae; phylum Streptophyta; class Pinopsida; order Pinales; family Pinaceae; genus Pinus; species Pinus taeda. The sequence continues at coordinate 9,557 of APFE030870693.1, read as the reverse complement.
TCTTAAAGAAATATATCCATGTATTCCTTGAGAAGTCATCTATAAATGATACATAGTACATAGACTTACCCAGTGATGGAACCTTCACAGGTCCAAACACATCATTGTGCACAAGTTCTAATATCTGTTTTGCCCTCTTACTACCAAAGGGGAAACTCACCCGATTCTACTTCCCATATACACAATTTTGACAGAAATCAAAATCCAGATATTTATTACTCATACCTTCTACCATACCTTTACCATGAAGTATCCGAAGGCCCTTCTCTCCAATATGTCCAAGCCTATGATGCCACAACATGGTCTTCTCTCAAGAGACCACTAGATTTTTGCTCCACTTTCAAGAACCATAGAATTGTTGCACCAATCAATAACAGTGTTACCTTGCAGCTTGTACAGAGTTCCAATTCAAACTCCCCGCATCAATACTAGTGCTCCCCAAACCATCTTACAAGTATCCTTCCCGAACACTGTTTTTACACCCGCATCATCCAGCTTGCTTACAGAAATCATATTTTTGGCCAATGCAGGAATATGCAGAACACCCGGAAGAGTTCTAACCCTTCCACCTTGCAACTTCAACTTTAATTTTATGCGGCCAATGATTCTAGCCTTCCTGTCATCCCCCAAGAATAAATCACCACCATCATATTTCTCATACTCGCATAACCACTCTCTATGGGGAGTGAAGTGAAAGGATGCACCTGAGTCAATAAACCATGCATCATGATCTACATGTGTACTTGAAGAAGCCAAGTACACATCCCCACCTTCATCTGAGGTGGTTTTCGCCTCTGTAGAAGGAGCCTCATCAAATCCCTTTCCTTTGTCAGCAGCTTTAGATTTACAGTCCCTTTTGTAGTGTCCTTCCTTTCCACATTTCCAACACACCACCTTTACAGGTTTTCCTGGAGATTTAGATCTTCCTTTAGATTTATATCTCCCACTCGATGACTATTTTTGTTTCTGTTCTGGGTCCACCCTCGTATAGACAAGGCATCACCATTTTGGCTCTCCGTATTTTTCTGTCTCATCTCCTCCGTCAGCAAGGATGAGACTATTTCATCAAAATGCAAGGCAGTTGCATTGCTACCT
>APFE030870684.1:36220-49789 GCA_000404065.3 Pinus taeda | reverse complement strand
GCCGGAGATCGGCTGGACGCCGTGGGCCTACATCTGCATTTTGAAAATTTTACTGTCAGTTTTGAAACGATGTTTCAAAACAAAAAATATAGATAAATTAAAACAATTGTGAAAAGTGAATATACCTTTGTCATCCCATTGTTCTCCCTGTGGAAGAACCATGTCCGGATCACCACGATAATCCATTCCGGCATACGAAAAAACCTGAATAGCGAAGACTTGGTTCTCTAACCAGTGAAAGTAACCTGCTGGAAATCGGACGACTTTCGCTCCCTCATCAGGATGTCGGGCCATAACCGCAACCCATCGCATCAACTTCGGCTCCCGAGGTGGCCCAACCCGAACTGTGAGCTGCTGTGGGATCAACATTGGAACTCTCTCTAAGGCAAAGCTCACAACCAAAGACCCATACCCAAAAGTCTTTGACTGTCCGTTCTTTGCCCTAGTCAACTGGCCCTTCATATTGGCAAGTACAACATCGCACAAGTTGAAAATGGTGCCTCGGTAGCAATCTACCGCCATCCGCATCTAGGACCCGGTGGCAAGGTGTAAAGTGGCTACGCCGCAGAGTCTGGTAATTGTGAAAGCTATCACCATAAGTTCAGGCTGGGATATGAACTTGATTTCTATCCCCTTCTCCTAGTTCTGATTGTTACACCACTCTAGCCGGAGGCTAGCAAGGGATTTTCCACCCGACCTAGTCCTAAATAGAGAAAGGTGTTCGCCCCTGTTGGGCAAACGAGTGAGAAAATATATTTCGGAGGTCTCTATCTCGAGCTGGTGGCCTCCAATGTAGAAACACTGATCCTGGACATTCCATCTCTCGACCAGCCACTCTAAAAATGACACCTGGGCCCTCATGCCAGGTATGACCCAGTATTTGAAAAGACTGCATGCTCTTAACGCATCAATGGTAGGTTGGTGATTTAGCGCGGCCAAATCAACGTCTTCGTGCTCTCTTTCACGCTAATCAAGCATGGTGGGCAATCTACACACTAAGAAATAAGCTTTAGAAACCATGAAATGAAAAATTTGTGGTTGAATTTGAAGATTGGGGTTTGAAGATGTGCTTTACGCGGGGTACGCACCCTGCCTTCAAAAACAGAGCGTGGGTACACACCTGATCTGAAGGTAGGTTGCGTACCCCGACCTCTTTCCCTTTAAGGAAAAAGTTGGGGTACGCAGGTTACCCATGGGACACCTGCGTACCCCGAGGAGCGCATCCCAAAACCCCAAAGCCCCCAAAAAATCAAACAAAGGCTTAAATGAAATTCTAAAAGATGAAATTGAAGAGGAGGATGTTGTGGGAATACCTGAAAGAGACGGCGCTCGATTCCAACGGTCGGATTCTCGCAAAGTCCATAGGAAGCTTTCTTGCCAAAGCTTTTCTCCCCTCACATAGTTAAAATGGTAAAAATGACATTAAAAAAGTCCTTTTTATAGGTTTTTGGATTGATAAATACTTAAACTTGTTTATTTGTTCACCATTAGAGGACTTTTTCCAATGTATTTTTGCCTATCTTAAATAGGTATGAGTAATGTGTCGTTTTTGTGCAGGACAAAGGGATTTTCAGGGAAACTTGTCATTTTTCACGAACCAAAACATCAGAGTCATCTTTTAAGCTATTTTTTGACTCCTAAAATATGAAAAGATTCCCGAGCGTTTCTTTTACACTTGTTAAAACGGAATTAAAAGACGGTCCCCTTATAGCCCTTTTATGTCCGTAAAAACAGGAAAAGATTGCCGGGTTTTTGTCGTTTCAAATTCGATACTAGAAATAAAACGACGTGTCCTTGATCGCTTTTTACTTTTCAGGTCAAAGACACTAATCATGAAATACTCCTTGGTCGCAAGATCAAGCGGTTCTCCTGGGTATTATTTTATACTTTTTTGGGCTTAGGAGACACAAATTTACGAAAAAGTCCAATTTGGAGTTCTCCTCAAGGTTTTTCAGGAACTCTAAAAATGATGAAAAACACCGAGTTTCTCCCGTATAACTGGACTCGTTAAATTTCACAGTAAAGGACCTGTTCTATTACAAACAGGAACGGACCACTGCTTCTTAGGGTTCGAATCAAAAACTAAGTTGGACTCATCCGAAGGATGAGCTTATAATCAAGCATATGTTATCCTCCTCAAGCTTGTAAAAAATAAAGAGGTAATTTCCAGAAACGGTGGGGGCAAAGAGAGAATAATGAACCTATTTGATATCCTTTTGTCTCAGAAAAAACCTTGCTACCACTTTTGAACACGACACTTTTTATTCACCTGGGTTGGGAGATCCTTTGTCTCACAGTTGATCAAACCACATTGAAATTCTTTAGCCGGGTTCCAGATATTAACTTTGAGTCATTCATCACCAAGCCATATGTTGTGTCGTTATGTGTTCAAGAGGTCTGTAAACAAAACATTCAACTGCAAAATACCTATCATCCATTTTATGATCTTTGAGTCAGTCCTTACAGCGACATTTCTTCAACTTGAACTATGATTTCGTGTTGTGGGCTTGCCTGCGATGGGTCACTTTCTATCGACATCAGCACATTATCTAGAGAGTTGAATTAGAAATCGTCAGTGCCTTGAAGTCTGCATGCATCAATGGCAGGTTTTCTCGCCTTCGACGTCAATTTTCATCATTGACTTGCGATCGAAGGATTCCACGAAATGTTCGACATTGACTCATTCATTCACATCTCAGGGATTGTACTGGGTACTTTGAGAACCATTGACATCACTGGTGGTCTCTCTCACGCTTGTTAACAGTTTACATCATCAACTGGTAATCAAGTGGTTTCTACCATGTTCGACATCGACTCATTTATTCATATGGCTAGAATCGTACCAATTCAGGAAGTAGAGATGAAGACCCTGGATCTAGTTTCCACCATCCAGGCTACGAGGAGTTTTGTATTCATTATATTATAGACCAATTATAAACAGATGGCTGCGTCCATACTATGTCTACATGAGTCTATGATTATGATGTATTATGAAATCATTCATGTATCAGAGTAATAGTTAGTCTGTTAGTTAAATTTTTTGATCTAAGTATGGGAATGCCTACCTGAGCGATGATATAATCTTATACATGTATTTTGTGTTGAAAATTGCAGGTTCTGACCAGGCTCTCCACGAGATAATCCTCGAAATGATAAAATACTTCACCCTTCCTAGATGATATAAAACCTTATCTATTACAGGCTTCGCACTTTAGGGGGCAATCTGTTACACTAAAATTTGTCACCATGACTATCTGCAGTTAATATGGCTCCATCAACAGTCATACTATCCTCCTTGGCAAGCCTTATGCCTCTGCTCTCCATGTCAAACTTCAAAAAAGAGAGAAAGTCATTAAAAATCATGTTTATCTCTGGGTACGCAGGTTCTCTCTACCTTGCCTGCATGTACGCATCCCAAGCTCATTGTACCTGCGTACTTGTACGCTCTGTAAGTCAAGGGATGGGTGTGTACTCCTGTAAAGGTCAAAAGGCGCGAGTTTCATCTTTAAAAAGATACTTGTGGTCACTTTTAGAGCTTTCTAGAAGAGTGTTTGACGTGTATTGAGCGCCTTCAGATGGTTCATGCATCCCTATGATAGAGGAACTTATCCCATCAAGAGAGGAGCTACCCATCCAAAAGAGGGAGTATCCCATTGATGTTGGAACTGAATAACTTCCTATAGAACACTATAAATACAGGCATTGGGCCAAGGGAGGGGAGGTTGAAAGTTGAAGATTCCAAAGGGTAGATGCTGCTGGAATTAGGACTTCCATTGTAAGCTTGTGAGGAGAGATTACCATCCTTTCTTGTTTCATTTGGAAGTGGGTGAGCTTGTCAAAGTAGAGGAAAACTCTTGCTGGGCCCTGGGAGGAACTTGCACAACACCAAGGCTCAGGTTGTAATGGTTTCTTTTTTGTTTCCTTAATACAAATAAGTCCATTCTTCTCAATGATTTGTTATTAACGAATTGTTTCATATACTCCTTGGTCTGTATGTTGAATATGTTTTATTTTATGAGATATTCAGGTGCTATTTAATCGTTTGATTGTTAGTGAATGCAGGTTTCGAAGTGAAGGAGGAGCTCATCCGGATCGACGAGGCTGGACTACTACAACAGCGTTGGACTACAGGTAGGATCTAAAACACTTGATTTCTCGTGTGATAAATGCATGTTTAGAGAAGGATTGCTCTTAATTGTCTTGTTTGTCACTAGAAAGTCTTAGGCTTCTAGGGAGGTTGGTTTTGTCCTCAAGATTAACTCTTTCCGCATGATAGGAACTATGCCTGGATTCGGTTTCATGTTTACACAAGATTGAAATGAAAAACTATGCTTTGATTCAGTTTCATTTTTACACAAGCTTAAAAAGAAGAACTATGCCCCCAGCATGATGGAAGGGAGAGTCTCCTGTAACCAGATGGAATTCGCTACAGTGAAGCACGACAGTTATCCAACACCTTTTTGGATTTGTCCAGATAGGGAAAAAAGTGAACAAGGTGATTCCCTTCACATAACCTATAGGGAAACTTAACTTTACCACTAGGTGCATGCTCCCCAAGCTTCATTACATTCACCTAAGTAGACTACTCATCGCTATTAGGTGGATGGAATGAAGGTTCTTTTATGAGATCAAGTGAAAGACTCGACTGGGATTTTACGAGATCTACTCAAAGACTCGAATTGGAACTGGGGACCTTGTTTTATTTTTTAATGAGCTTGACACAAGACAAGGAACTCTGCTCAAATTCCTTGTTTCATTTTTTAAAGATCTTGACACAAGACAAGGAACTATGCTCATATTCCTTGTTTCATTTTTTAACGAGGTTGACACAAGACCAGGAACTATCCACATACCCTTGGTTTCATTTTTTAATGAGTTTGACACAAGACAAGGAACTATCCTCATATCCTTGGTTTCATTTTTTAACAAGGTTGACACAAGACAAGGAACTATCCTCATGGACCTATTTCGTTTTTTAACGAGGTTAACATAGTAAAAGAACTATCCTCATATTCCTTGTTTCATTTTTTTTAACGAGGTTGTCACAAGACAAGGAACTATCCTCATATTCCTTGTTTCATTCTTTAATGAGATTGACACAAGACAAGGAACTATGCTCGTATCCTTGTTTCACAACTCATAAGAGGTCATGACTTCCAAGAGGTTCTCATTAGATGGGAGAACAATGCTCTAGAATGGATCCATAGCAAGGAATCCATTAGAGGGATCTGGTTCCAATGCCACCAATACATAATGTACAACATCACTGAATTGATCGTCAGTTGATGTAGGCATGGAAAAGGTTGCCACATAACTAACCCATGGCGGGGATGATACCATTGGTACAAAAAGACCATTTAGGGAATATGGTTAATTATAAGCCATATTTGGACTAGGAAATGAAAGTTGGTCAAGGGTGACAATTGTGCCTTCATGCAGGAAACACATCACTCGAAACAGTGTTGAAACAATAGCTCCCATTTCATAAACATAGTCATGCCCAAGAAGTAAATTGTAATCTAAAGGGCCTGGGATTACCATCACATTAAGATAAACTTTTTTTCTCCCAAAGTAATAGGTAACTGAGGAATTATCCCAAATGGTTTATTGGTTCCTCTGTTAAAAGCCAACATATTCTAGGTAAAAAAACACAAGTGGTGGTGAACTGAGCGCTTGCCATGCAATTGAGAAAAGGATACTCACAAATGCACCTTCATCTATAATAGTGCCAAATACAGTCATATTACAAACCTATACTATGATCTGGAAAGGCACATAAGAAGGAAGACAGGATCCTTCCAGTCGATTCCAATCAAAGTAAGTGACTAGACTACTTGGAGGGGGTACTGTAAGAACAAGAGAATTATCCCCTTGAGTTACAAGAACGGGAGAATTTTCCTCTTGTATTGATGGAACAAGTGGATTTCCCCCAAGCTCATTGGAATCTGAAGAAACAAAAAGAACCTAAGTGGCATCATATTCACTCTCTTCAAGAAAGGTACGATTAACTAAAGGTGAAATCAGGTCAACTGTTTCCTCGACCTATGATCAGTCAGGTATAGACTCATGGGATTCACATTTAGAGAGAGTGGGTTTGACCGACCGTTGATTTGGATTAGTCACTTTATTCACTAGTCAAGGATTAAGGGATAGTCTCCTGTAACCAGATGGAAGTCATTGCGATGAAGCGAGATAGTTATCCAACACTTTTTTGGCTTCATCTAGATAGGGACAAAGGTGAATGGGGTTATTCCCTTCACATAACATATAGGGAAGCTTAACTTTACCCTTCTTTCCATGAACTTTACTACCACTAGTTGATGGTGTGTCACCAGCATGATCTTCAGAAGTTGATGACACGGGATGATGTGAACGGGCAGAACATTCTTCTAAGATCTAAGGAATACAAGAACAATTTCGTAGAAGATGGTCTCCTGCACAAATTTTTCATGGATATCGAACTTTGCGAGGCTTATCAGACGGTTTCTCATCAAAATTTGCATTCAAAGCAATGGTTTCTTGGTTTCCCCCCCGCAAAATCTTCTTCTTATTTTTCTTATTCCTTGTCTTCTTCTTCTTATCCACCTGGTCACTAGTATCAATACTTTCTCTAGGATAAGAGGAAGAAGGGGAGGAAGAAAAAGCCGAGGAAGAAGGAAAAGGGTCAACTTTAGGATCAACTGGAGGTTGATTTTGTCCAATTGGGGGAGTACTAGATTGCAGAGAAATCACGACATTTTGAACCAAGGAGGTTGAAAACAACAATACTAGAATGCTAATGGTAAGTCATAAAAGGGACAACGTAGCCATAAGAGGAGCACCAATATTTCTGAAAGGAAGAAAAGGATTAGGATTCCCATCTCAAGGAATTCCTTGATCGGTGGACTCCGGATTTGTCGCTATATGTCTCAACCTAAGATCAACTAAGGAGTGAGCATGGAGGATGTTATCCATGGTCAATTAATTTTATTATAATTGTAACATAACAAAACAAAAGAGGGATAAGCTAGGCAAAAGGTTTACCAAGCAATTGTGAACTACAAAATACCACTTGGAAAACTGAGAAGTACGGGCAGGCAATCTCTCTAAATGTTGTGTTCGGTGTATCACAGTGTACAAGGCGACTAACTCGGTTGCCTAAGGATGGATAGCAACCTAGTGTTGTCCTCCCATATATACCTGAAATTACGTGGAGGCCCAATCCGTATTAGCGTTGTCAAATGCAAAACCGCGCAATGAGAGAATTCCCATATACTTTACGTACTGTAACACTACCCTAGATACTTGAAGGTACGTGAACGAGCTACGATATACTCACGTACATGGAATGAGGTATCACACTTAGGACATATTGTAGACAAGTTAGCAGAAGCGACTTTGTTTTACGACTCCGGAACACGTCTCTAGCCTAGAACCACTAAATGTTTTTCATTAGTTGACAATGCTCCATTAAGTAAATTGATGTTCATTTTAAGTTGATCTTGCTTAGAATTTTCCTTTCAAGGTTCACCACATGATATATGTTTGCAATTCCTAAAATTCAACTAATATGATAAGCATTCTTCTCATTCAATTGAACAATTAAAACCTTAGCTAGTAGGGATAAAGAAATCAAATCTTTGACAAAGAGCAAAGAGCACGTCTAATGCAATTTCCCTGGCTATTCCTTTCAAGCATTCACAAACTATAATATGAATGATGCAAGTTTTTCTTTTCAATTCCCTTAATGTTATGATGAACACAAAGGAAACTAATTCACATACAATCAATCAATATTTTTACAAGAACAAAGACTTTACAACAGTTCTGTTTTGAAGGAAAAGAAGACTTTTACGACACTTTCTTTTGAACAAAGATTAATCGACTATAATCTAACTTTGGAAATGAAATGATAATGATAAAGAAATAATTTAATAAATATTAATCAATCAAGCCAAAGTAGGGTTGGAAAGAGGAAATACAAGTTGATTTCAGAGACACTACAATCATTGGTCTTTCAGCAAGCATAAACATAAGGAAATTTGGAGAAAAAACCCAATCTAAAGGTGAAAATTTTCCCTAAGGTGGACCAGTGCAGGTCAAAGAGGGCCTAACTGTGCTGCATAGCACTGTCTCTCACTCAAGGGTGCTCTGCAGAGCACTGTCCCCTGACCAAGCCTGCGTCGATTCCTGAGAGGCCACTCAAGAGTCATCTAACCTCAATTTTTTGACCAAATAACACTTCAACAAGGTTGAAATAGAATAAATGAAAGTAAGTTAGGTATGTTAGAGTGTCCTAGGATGTGGATAAGCTACTCAGAGCTATGATCGTTCCCTAGTAGAGTTGCCAATTTATTTTGGATAATTTGGTATCTATGAATAAATACTAATTCCCTAGATAAGTAGTCATATCTAGAACAATAGTTTAAAGCACTTTAGCCTCTTCATATAACTTAGCAATAGATAATACAAAGAAGATGAGAAGACCTACTTGTAGTTTCACTTCCCTCTTGTCTTCTTTGTATCGATCATGTCGCTCCTTCCCGTACTTAACAAGCTTGAGAAGTACCTGTAAACATCAACAGAAGACAAAGAACCGATTAAAGAAAAAGATCTATTGAATACAAGTAAATGGAATCAGATACATTCACACATATAAGCATCATATAACAAGATAAGCATATGGGAAAAAGTTTCAAATACTTTATAGAAGGAATTAGAACCATCAAGTCTGATTTGAAGTCACTCCTCTAGCTTGGATCCCATCCACATCACATCAAAAGCATGAAAAATTTGTAGCATAACAATACTTGTCTCAAAGTCAATTCTCATAGTAACATTATCTCCTTACAATTCAACATAGTCCAACCACTGATCACTTAGATGAGTGTTCAATTTATAGGAGGATGAAGGAGGTTATGTCATAAAAGGTGGTATTGAATGGCCTTCCATACTTAGAATCAGTTCCATGGAGGAAGCCATGAGAGGACAAGATGCATCTTAACTTATTCCTCAATCATTTTCGAGATCATAGGAGTTGATAAGTGAGGGAAACTTCTAGATGACTACAAGAGATAAGAATATTCCCCAAACCCTATGTGAATTTTGCTCAATCTCGCCCATCGTAGGTGAAAGAGGGCCTAAGTGCTCTACAAAGCACCCTGGAATGGACTCATCTGCTCTGCAGCGCACCCTTACATGGGCCTACCTGCGCTGGTCCCTTTAGAGGTCATTTCAGGATGTCTTCAAGTCATGAAATTGTAAAGGAAGGAGGCATTCAAAAGGGTGACTTGTTTAGGGCATGTAGAAATTGAAATTAGGGTTTGATGAGCCCTAAAACATTGATCTAAATGATGGGAGTGATGTGCCCAAATGGATCTGTAACACTAATAGGAAGACACTTCAAGGTAAAAGCATATCATGATAGTCTTAAATACTTTTTGGAACAATGATTATCTTCAAAAGTGTTAACTTTTTTAAACTACAGTCAAATTCCACCATTGATCGCTCAAATGACTGAGATAATTATTTCATTAGATTCCCCTCTTCGAGGGGACCGAAATCGACCTAAATATCACCCAGTTTGGTCAAGCGGAAATTAAGTTATGAACTATTTTAGTCACACATGTATTATGGAATGGGTTAGACCTAATCACATGAGTAACTACTTGGGTCAATATTAACCCCAAGTGACCCCTCAGGAAATTATATAAATAGAAGAGACCTCAAGATCATTTGGACACTCATCTTCTCTTTTATTTTGTCTTGGTTCACACAGGTTCAACATAAGGAGTTCGCTCAAGGGTCCGAGATAACACGCGAAAGGTTCGCTCTAGGTTAGGGTCTTCTAGATCTCGGTCGCCGGCACAAATATGACATTTTTCATCCTTAATCGTAGGGAGTGAGTGGGTAAGAGAGTGACTTTGGTCCTCTGGTCTCTAGGAGGCAGTTCAAAAGGAGCAACTTTTGGTTTAGAGACAGAAATATTTCTTCTCATCTGCAAAATGGGGCATAAGAATTTAATTCTTATTTGGTGGGAGCTACTTGAATTCAATATGGATATGGAGTTTATTTCTCTGAGAAGTGGGTTGGAGTTAATTTCATCACCCTGCACTATCAATCATCAATCTATTCATCATCCTCCAGAGGATTTTGGGTTGGATATGAAAATTTTCCTCAATATGGCTTATGGTAGTGTTTCAGTCTCAATTATATAATAGATTATGTGGAACTCCAGAAAATTCTTTGGAAGCCTTACCTTGCTAGTCTTGGGGTGTGGGTTAAGCTTGTTAGTTCTTTTGCAAGTCGGGTTCAGTGGTCCTTTCCTTAAATGGAACAACCTCATTGTCTTCCAAAAAGCCTTGATGTTGGTTCTTTGTTTCTTAAATTTTTTGATTTGGTTCAGGTGTTGCCAAAGTTTCTAGGAAACTGTTAACACCCAGGTTATTCCCTATGACTCCCAAGGGAATACGGCAGGGGGAACCACTAACCAATCTTTGGATTACAGCTTCTAGCCCAGCTGTAATCAGAGAGGGTTCTCTCTTTAAGGTTTGTCTCTATTCTGTGGAGATATTAGGCTAGTTATGAAATATGGTTTTGGTTTATGTTTGGTTGGAAGGATGTCTTTTTGTAACTTAAAGTGGAGGTCTACAGATACAAGGTTAAAACCATTGGGCAATGAGTCTGTGGCTACTGGTTTCTTAAATCTTGAGTTTGAGAGCTGGAGTTACGGGCCATTTATATACTTCATGAAAACAAACTTGAATTTATGGTGTGGAATGTAAATAACCAGTGAAAGCATTAAGAATTTTTCCACAAAGCTGGATGGAAGAAAGAGATATATTCCTCAGGAGCAAACTCGAATTCCTGAAACATATCACTGTGAAAGATATAGTGTGAAAGGGTAGCAGTTAAGAATTACACCTTTATTACTATAACCGAAGAAAAACATTCAGAATAGCTTAGATTGAGTTTAGGGTAATTTGTGATTAAATCCTGGAACTATTCTTTTTCCTTGCTATTAACTGTAAGACACAGGAAACATGAAAGAGATATGAAACATAACAAAATACATAACAAAGCGTTATAAGAGAAACTTATTGTGCCATGAAATACGCATGAATCCTGTAACTTCCAGCTAAACACCACAAAACATCAAGCAACACAGAGCTTTGGAAATCCCATCATCTTTTTGTATTACTTCTCTGAGAGTTACAGTAAAAAACAATAGAATAGATATGAACAATATCCGACATCCAATGTCCAACCCCTGCTGACTTATGCGAGGGGGAATATATAGAAGTGTTTCATACAAAATATCTCAGGTATTGAGTCATCTGAGAAATAAAATATCTTCTTTAACTCGTACAGAAATAGTAGATAAGAAGTTATTACAGCCTTTAATACAACATAAATGCTCTTTACTCCTGTCAGAAGATTTCGACCTTTGGAGCTCACTGAGTCGGTTGAATGCTTTGTTATAACTGTTGAGTGATGTGTTTGTGCAGCTCTGTCCTCCTGTAGCTTTTCGGCCTTGTCACCTATGACTTCCAGTGCTGCTGTGGTGGCCAAATAGTTGTGCTTAGTTGGCTCAGCCTCTTTCTGCATACCTGCCGATATATCCTTATTTTCCTGTGTATGAAAATTTAAATATTTCAGAAAAGAAAAACATAATTACTAGCTTTAGTTTAGCAGTAATTGTATTAAATTATTCCAGAATTCCTGTGTAGGCAGTTGATGCCTCAAAATTGACCCCATGGTCTCATCTGCCTCTGTATACTTGTAAAAATTGGGAGGCTCATCAAATAAGTGATTATTTTCATTCATAATGAAGAATAGGCTTTCCACCCTATTGAAAAGGGTCTGTCCTGTTGCTGGCCCTGTTTCTGCTGATGTGATGGCTGTTTCTGCAATCTGATTGGCAGCAAAAGTGTTGACTCTCTTGGCATATTTTTCATGTGAAAGTAGCCTTCCTGAGGGCTCCATAAAGCTAGGAAGACCTCTGCTTTGTAATGCCATGAACCTGTCCTAGAATTTATTGATATCTGCCTGCATATCCTGGCTTCTTCTTTCTAAGGTCTGTACTAGGTTTCTTAGTGTCAGGACCCTTTTGACCATTGAAATGGTCTCAGTCCTGTTGGCAATTCCCATTTTGATCAGCTGGGAGCTTGTTCTGTAGTTAAGCACATTTATCATTCTGGTGGCAATCTCAGGCATGCTACCCAGAGACGCCCTTGCCCTTTGGATTTCCCTGTGTGCTTTTCCAATGAGCGCCATTTGCTCATGAATGGCCTCAATGTATTCCCACTGGTCTATGATAGACTGGCCAATATTGGCCCATAGGATCCTCTTGAGCTCAGCTATCACCTTGTCCAGTGTGAGCTCCTTTTCTAGCTCATTTATTCTCTTTTTGAGAGCCTTTACCTCTCTTTCTCTTTCAACCACATTTTGCTTAGATTTGTCATATTTTTCATTGATCTTAGCCAGAGTGTCTTTGGTCTGATTCAACTCTGACATTTGAGCCTCCAAGGCTTGAATCTCATTTCTCAGCTTTTGCATGTCAAGGCTTTCAGCCTGCTCTGTTGTTGGTGCTAAGGTGGACGGTGCTACTTGTTGTGTCTGCTGACTGGAAGGGGTAGTGGTTTGAGGAGCTTCCTCGAGATTAATTGTTTCTGGACGAGGTTGTGAAGTTTGTCCTGCCTCCTTTTGCTACAATGTTGCCTGAAGGGTAGCCTCTGATTCCTCCAGCTTCTCTTGTGTCTGGATGAGATGTTTGTATAATGTTACCAGCATAGCAGTTGCATCCTTGTCTTGTCTGAGCTGGGAAACCTCTTCAGTTTGAGGATGAAGAGTTGTTGGGATTTTTATCATCTTCCTTAGTGCTACCATATCATCATCCCTTAGCTTCAGAATCTCCTGCACTTCTTTGACATCCCTAGGATCATGCCCAAGCTCTATTATGATGTCCTCTAGAGCTTTGATCCTGTTGTCCTTTGCTTGAGAGGATGCCCTTTCCAACTGAAGTTGTGTAGTGGTATTATTTAGGCTATTTTGTAGCCTATAGTTCACCAATGTCTTGTCTGCCAAGGAGGCATACACCATCTCACCCGTTTGTTTGTGCAATTCGATCTGATCCATTGGGTGGATGTCCTTGGCCAGGACCTCAAGGTTGGTCCTGATATAATCGGCAGCTGACTGTGATTGCTGCACGGCTGGTGTGAAATGGCTCATTATCATTTTGCCCTCATGTGCATCATAGGCAGACATGAGTTTTTGTTGGTTAGTGGGAGCCTTTTTCAATAAATGATTATACAATTGCAGCCTTATGGGTTCATTTCTCTTTTTGATATCCTTGAATTGCTGCTTGATGCTCTTTTCACCTTCCCTCTGTTGGCTTGAGGAGCTAACTTCTCCTCCTGCTACCCTTTCTTGTTCTTGCTAGAAGGAACTTGCTGAGGCCTCCATGCTGGGTAGGCCTGTACCCGAAGTTTTCCCTATTGGCATTTCTTCTTGTGAAAAAGGGTTTAACCTTTGCCTCTTCTCCCCTTGAGTTGTTGAGGTAGTAAGGGGAGTCTCTCTGTCCCTTTTCCT
>APFE030870676.1:0-12846 GCA_000404065.3 Pinus taeda | reverse complement strand
ATATATATAGATAAATTGTAGGCCAATTCGTTTTATGAATCCCTACCATGTGTTGAAGCATTGTTTCCAAAACCTTATTAATGGCTTCTATTTGATTGTTGGCCTGTGGGTAGTAGGGAGTTGATCTATCATGTTGTAAGCCCAACTTGGCAGTCAGTTCAGACATCATGTAATTGTGAAAATGTTTACCATGGTCTTTGACTATAGCTTGTGGCACACAAAATCTGGCAATAATGTGATTAAAGAGGAACACTGCAACAATTTTGTCGTTATTGTCATGTGATGGCATCACTTCAGCCCATTTAGTAACTACAATGATTATATAAACATCCTTGGTCGAGCCAAGGTTACAGGTCGTGAAGTCAATGCCCCATTTGCGACAATTGGATGCAAAGGAGAAGGTGGATCACGGGATTTATGGTTATGAATTTGGCATGTGTGACACTTTTGGACCACTACAATACAATATCTAAACATAATCGACCAAAAGTAACTGACATGTAAGATTTTATGGGCAGTATCATATCCAGACATATTTTCATCGCATGCTCTAGCATGAGAATCATTCAAAGATTTCTCAGCCTCATGATGAGTGAGGCACATCGAAAGACCATGTAGATACCATGCCGATAAAGGGTGTGGCCAATTATGATATAATGGCGAGCCTGGTACCGAATACGATCTTGTTCAGAATGAGTGGTTTCAAGTCAGAAAGTTTAGGTTTGGAGATAAATTATGATATCTCAATACCAGGGATCAGAAGAGTTGATAAGAAATAATGCTTCATCGGGGATAAAATCATCAGTTCTTGATTATGATGTACAAGAGGGAAGGTCACAAATCAATTTGAAAAATACTAGAGATTTCTTAGACTTGGATTTGATGAACTCCAAATTAAACTCTTGGAGGATAACAATCCACTTCGAGTATTTTCCTCGTAATTGATGTGACAGGATATAGGTCATATGGTTGCAATCAGAAACCATAAGAATCTTGCGAAGCAAAATATAGTGGAAAAATATATGAAAAACTTGGACAACTTCCAAAGCTAAATTTTCAACATGGGAGTACTTGGCTTCAATATTGGTCAAATTACAGCTCAAGTAATAAATAAGGTGTTCGTCACCTAAGTCATCCTCTTGTACCAATACCATAGTGATAGTGGTAACAATCAGAACAAGATATAAGGAATAGTCTCGATGATAATTAAGGGATATAGTAATGATGTTTTGGGCTAATACACTCCTTAAGGCATCAAAATCATTTTGAGTGGTATCATCCCAATGAAAAGGAATCCCGTTTTTTAGTAAATGAGTAAATCCTTTGGTAAGTTTTGAATAATTAGGAACAGAACGTTGTATAAAGTTAGCCTTCCATTGTAGGCATTGTAACTAAATGAAAGAAGAAGGAGTTGGCAAATCGAGGATTACCTAGACTTTTAGGGGATCAATGTAGATTCCTTGTTTACACAACGAATCCTAGAAGTCAACCAAATTGAACACATAATACACATATATGTGGGTTTAGTCGGACATTATAGTGTCAACATCGTAAAAAGATTGCTCTGGTATGCATGGGATGGTCCTAATGACTCTTAGAGTCAGCAAGAAAATCATCAAGGTATGGTTGCACAATATGCTTAATATCATGAAAAGCATAATTCATTACCCGTTGTAAAGTTGCTCTTTCATTCTTCAGACTAAAAGGAACATTGCGATAAGAAAATGTACCCCATGGAAAAATGAGCGCAATCTTATGTTGGTCAAATGGGATTATGTTGATTTGATTGTAGCTAGAGAAGCCATCCATAAACGAGAAAATTTCACTCCCGGGCAATCATCAACAATTTGTTCGATAAAAGGGGTTGGTAGTTTTCCCTGGGACAACATTTATTAACATCCCAATAATCAACACATACTTGGATCATACCTTGTTTCTTCATCACGGGAGCAATGTTTGAGATCCAATTGGTTAAAGGTACAGGATAAATAAAAACAACACACAAATTTTTTTCAACTTCAACCTTAATCGAAAAATATTTCTTAGGGTGAATCAGACTAAAACGTTGTCTAATTGGCTTGGCATTCAGATATGTTTTAATTTCGTGCACCACAATATTGGGATCAATGTCTGGTATCTCTTCGTATGTCTAAGCAAACACGTCACAAAATTCCTAAAAAATGTCCTTGTAAATATTAATCTCGTTTAGAGAGAAAGAAGCAACTATATGGACATTTTCAGTAATCCCAAGCTTAACTAAAATGTCGAAGGGAATAATGTCCTCAATATTTTCTAGGTTTTTCTCATAATTCACCTCATAAATGGAGATGGGATTATGAGGTTCCTCGGTAGACTTTTGGTTGGGGGGGGGTGGTAATTCTTGAAAATTAAACTCAAGAGTGTCGAGTTAAGGCAACAAAGATGAACGATGATAAATATCATCCCAGGGTTTATCATCTGACATCATGAACTCCATTATGCTTTCGTCGGTGGAAAAGGTGACGTCAAAAGGATCATCATGTGAAACTAAACCTGGATCTTGAGAGGAATAATCAACCATGTTTACTAAGTTATTGTTTTCAGAAATTGCTAAAAAGGCCAGGTGAATAGCCTCATAAGATAACTCAACAAGGCTAAGAAACATAAGTTCACCAAAAGATTCAATGTTGGAACTGCCAAGCACTATCTAGGGATCATATGCAATAGTAGTTGATGAAATCATGTTGATAAGAGACACCATAGAGGGAATGTCAGAAGGAGGAAACATGGAATTTCCCATTAAGGATGACTCTTTTAATAATCCTACTCCAACATTTTCAAAATGTAGTGGGGTCTTTCCCAAAATATGGATGTTTCCAGTAGTCTGGGAATCCGCGGCCAAAAAGGCAAGTTAATCAATGGCCACAATGCCCCCCCTCGTGGGGGAAGGAAACCACCCAAAAATAGGATGAGACTAAAACTTCCATAGCATAAATCCAAGTACGTCCCAGTAAGTGGTTGTAATCTAACTATCCATCGATAGCATTGACTTCTACCGAGACTGTTTTACCAGCTAATTCTACTAGAAAGGAATTGATATTTTCGTAAGGTTTAAATCCTCTCCCGTCAAAATTTTTGAGTGTTGTCAGTGACTAAGTAAGGGAAGGAGAACCTAAATCTTTCCAAAATGACATCAACATGATGCAAGTAGAGGCACCTTCGTCCACAATGGTGTGGAAGGCATTTTTTCCTCTAAATACAAATTGAATCATAAATGTAAGTTGGGGTGGAAGTTTAGGTGTATAATTCTTGTGATTGAACAAAACGAGGCTTGAATATGAAGGATCTACTCCTCCAATGGCTACTAATACTAATTTCCTCTAAGCAGGACAGTTCTGCAAAACCTTGACAATAGACATAACTAAAGGATATTGGGTTAAATCTTCAGTTATATTATAGTTTTGTTTAGCTCTCACATGGGGGTTAAATGTTAATTTACGAATCATCCCTTTGGGAGGTTTAGTCTTTAGCTCAAGAGCAGTTTTCTCGATTTCAAGAGGACCATATGTGGGTGGAGTAGAACTAGAAGGTTGATCAGTAGCCTTTCTAGTTGAAGGATTCCGATTACCACAAACTTTGTTTCTAGTGGCCACAGGACATATTTTTGAAACATGAATACGGTGGAAGTCTTTTGGGAATAATAGGATGCATCTTGGGAAACCATTTTCATCTCCTAGTTTGGGAAAGGATTTATCAACGTGGGATGTGCGGTGGATGGAGCTTTAAAAAATCAATTGGTTTTCGCTTGACATGGACAATCCTTGGTGAAATTCTCGCCATTACAGATAAGACAAGGGTAATGAGGCTTATGCTTCTCATCAGGAGACTGGTTCTTCTGCTTATCTTGTGGAGGGTTTTCGTGTTTGTTCTTACCTTTACCCTTTTTCTTACTTCTAGGTTGCTGATATTTTCCTTTGGTTGCTTGAACAAGATTTATCTCGGAAGTAATCATAGGAGCAAGATTAGAGAGGATTTGATTGGTCACAGTTGGAGCATATTTCAATTTAGTTTGATTATAACATTTCCTCACTAACTATTGACTGATGGAACCAATCACGCCATCAACACCATGTGATTCCTTTGAAGGAGTAGGTGGAACAATATCTGAAGGTCGTGGAGCATTTGGTATCTTGTCATAGAGTGTGTCAGGATGAGTGTAAATTAAATCCAAATATTGAGCACGAGCAATGACTTTCTCTTCAGTAACAACTTCGTCATTACCAATGTATTCAATTATAGAAGGAAACAAGGATTTAATGAACCATTATTCCAGCAACTGATCAAAAATATAAGTTTTGACCAGATGACAAAAACGCATCCACTCATGTTTATGATTAAATATATGAGTAGAGTTATATTGCTTTAAGGAGGTGAAAAGCTCAGTACCAGTTTCGTAATAGATGGGTAGTTGTAAATGGGTTAGAATGTGGTTTCCAATGCATTAAAGTTTTTAAATGAATCTCTACACAATTCAACATACAACTTTGTTGCCAAACCAGTAAGAGTTCACTAGAAAAGTCATAAACGAATGGAGTCATCATTTAATGAGTTCGATGAACACCATAAATGATAAGTCACAATGTGATTTAACAGACCTTCTCGAAGGTTTCTGTTAAACTTTGGAATGTTGCTTGACAATTTGGTTGGAATAGACGACCACCAAGGATAATGTCAAATCAGACCATTTGTTAGCCAAGAGAGATCTTGTAACTCTAGCATTGCAATGAACAATAATTTCTTATAAAAGTTTGTTTAAGGAGGTTGACCTTGTGGGTAAAGGTTAACTGGTGGTGGAGGGTATCTTGGATATGATGGAATTGGTTGAGCTATGGGCACTTGCATTCCATCGAGATAAGGAGGAGTTTGATAAATAGGATAACCAATACCAAGTTACCTAGTTCCATGAAAACCTTGGTAAGATTGGAAAATCTAACTTTGGATATGTTGGCTTTGATAAGGTATTTGTGGTATAGTTTTTTGGCCAACATGAATTTGGGGGATGCCTTGGAATGATTGCCCGGATGGAATTTGCATCATTCCAATACTAGGCTAACTAGTTGACACTTGTGGCATGCTTTGAACAGGTTGGTTAACTCGCATCTATGGAATAGTCTAACCAAGTGGGTTAAGTCGAGTTTGTAATACACCTTGAATAGGATGGATAGAGGGAATTTGAGAAATCCCCGGTATCATTTGACTAGTTTCTATTTGGGATACAACTTGATCAGGTTGACCCATTTGAAGCATAACTTGGGCGGGTTGAGGTATGGATAGAACAGATTGACAAGTAGGAACCTGAGGCATAACTAGAGTAGGTTGAGAGGTCGTGATTTGAGTTAAGACCAAACCAAGTTGAATAGACAAGGTAGGATTCCAAGGAGGAGAAACCATTACTGGAAATGGGGAACCCATAGGAAGAGGACTCGAATAAGGCAGGGCACCAACATGCAACATTTGATCAGCAGATGAGAAAATTCTAGCAAAAGATTGACCCCTAGTTGAAGGATAAGGAGTGAATAGAGGCAACTACACCCTAGGGGGAGGGTTTCCAGTATAGGATGGAGTAGGTTGTTGTAGGTGTCCTAATCCACTAAGAAACACACCATATTTCTACTCTAAATGAGGTTGGGGCGTACTAGGTTGAATAGGTTGTGAGGTACTCATTAAGGACAGACAAATGATATTCCAGATGAAGATGGTAAATGAGAAGTCCAAGGACTAGTCGACGCACCAGAAAAGGTTTCAGACAACAACTGGTAGCTAAGTGGCACTGACAAACCACCAAACAAGTGATTTTCTAGTGAAGTGGAAAACATAAAAGTTGTTACAACTTCGATCAATTCACTCATGATAGCAAATATAGGTCGAGAAATCGTCGCTGACTTAGACACGGTTACACTTCTCAAAGGAATTTTCCAAGGAAAGTTCAAAGGTGAATTAAAACAAGGAGTTTCATGTAAAGGAGCTTCTAAATGAGTATCAAGGGAACCAAAAGGAAAGCCTTGATAAAGAGGAGTATATGTAAATCATACAAGAGATCAAGGTCAATAATACTCTTCCTAAGGAATTTCCTCAATACTCAAAAGACGAGGTGGAAGTGGTTCTCCGTGACGACCAAAAAACACAAGTTGTGGTTGAGATAAAGGCAGAAAAAAAGAAGAATAAGTTCCTGAAGTAGTTTGTTTAGTTATTTGTGGTTCCTTAGGTTGTATAACCTCAGGTTGTAAAGTGTCTGAATTTACAAATTTACATTCAATGATTTCAGGTTATAATGACTTAAGAGTTTCAGTTTCCACTGCTTCAAACTCACTAATTTGTAAAGATGTAATTTTAGATTCGATAGGAAGTGATGTTTTTGGTTGATTAATCTCAGATGTGGTTTCAGAAGGGGTAGCTTCCAATGTACCAGGTTCAATAGTTTGTATTTTCTTATTCTTACGATAACTAGGTGTTGCCCATGGAGGTAGAGGAGGAAATATTTGCATTCTACGTGAGCAACGGGGGTGTTCAGGGTGTTCTTCCACAGTGGATTAATTAATTTTAGAAAAATAAAGACATAAATAAAAATAAAAATGGGTAACTAGGCAAAAGGGTTTTCTAAGTCATTATGAATTGCTACCTACCGTTTTCGGTACATGCAGGCAATCTCCTTGAATGCTTTGTTCTACGTATCACAGTTAACAAGGCGTCTGACTTCGTTACCTATGGCAGGATTACAACCTAGTGTAACCTTCCAAAATATACCTGGATGTATGTGGAAGCACAGTCCGTAGTAGTGTTGTCTAATGTGTAACCGTACGATGTGGGCATTTAGATATACTGAGATGTATGTGGAGCGTTTTCATATATACTCAAAAGTATGTAGAAGAACATTCTGATTTACTACGGGTAAGTTGAAAACCAACCATCATCGGATGTAATGCTGGCAAGTAACAACAACACCTACGTTTAACGACACCGGAACACGTTTTCTAGCTTAGACCACTATGTGTGTCACTAATATTCCAAGTGCTCCTTAGGTTAATTGAATAAATTTCAAAGTTTATCTTGATTAAAGTTTCAGTTTCAAGGCTCAGGAAATGAATTCACCTGGACTTCCTATAATGCAACTAGAATGATTAAAATAACTCTTTTTCATTCAATCAAGATCTATCTAAGGGAACGAATATTTTTCAAACAATGATGCAACAAACAAGAAATTCCTAATTAAGATCTTCAAATGTACTATTCCAATTCAATTCAAAGCCCCAATGCATGAAGAAAATGATTTTTTAAATTTTATTTTCCTTTTCAATTTTCAAATGCAATGAAAAATGAAATGAGACTAGATTATTGAATTAAAAGAATTCACACAAAATGAAACTGTAATATCAAAATATTTTATCAAATCAACAATCAAGCAAAGAAAAAACCCTAATTGACTAGAAGAAACAAAAACAATCAAACTCTCATCAAAAGGCAATCAAACTCAAATTTAAACGGACTACTAGCATTGCTTAGACATTGACCAGTTGAGAGACTCACGAAAAATCACTAGAATAAAAAAAGAACGAAGGCATAAAAATGAAAATCTTTTCATCCTACAGGATCATCGCAGTCTATATATAACAACCAATGTGAGTCATCACGCTTACAAAGAGAGAGAAGTGGGTTGGGTCGCTCTGCCTCAAAACAAAATGTGCGTTGGGGCTAATTTTACTCAAAAGGAAAAAGACAAACACTACCAAGCTCAAAATTATAGTTTTCTAGGACTTATAGCTGTCTAAACAAGTCAAAATGAGTCATTGTCAAAGGTCCTAAAATACTAGGCAAAGGAAACAACTAAAGGAGCATCTCATTCCCTAGTATGGTTGCCAAGTTGTTTGATGAATAATTTCCTTCTGTGGACAAAAGAAAACTCCCTAGATCTAGTGGTTTGATCTAGAAACAACATAGAAAAAGGGCTTATGTTTTCCTTAGAAATTTTAGAATATGGAAGAAAGAATTACTTGAAATCCAATGCAATATCTCCTCTTGTCCTTTCTTGTAAGCTCTAGCTCCAACTTCAAATGCTAAAAGTGGAACCTACAAAACAAATAAAAAAAGCACGAGAACCAAAATATAGAAATAACATATACTAACATCTCTAAACAATGATCCAAGAAGGAATTGATCTACATATGCATAAATGAGACATATATATATGAAAACAAAACACTTTTTATATTAATGAATGTAGGAGAAAATGCAACCCTTTCGGATCTTGACCTTGTAGATGTCTCCCAACTATCTTGTCCTTCGTTCTCCACAAAGAAAGCCTTCAATAACAACTCAAGTGCATGGATGAATAATCGATCCTTAGGCACAAAGCAACAACATGACGACATAAATAAGAGCCTCCAAAATCCAACCCATACTCTATGGGAGGCAGTGAATTTATAGGGTAAAAGAGGCGGTTTGGGGTTTACCATTCTAGGACTTAGATCCTCATTAGAGGGAGGATAATTTCTAGGGATAAGAGATAAGACCTCAAGAGTAGGAGTTCAATATGTATTCAAAAGTAAATAGTTAAAACCACTCGGGAAGCTTCTAGAAAGAGAAGAATCAAATTTTATTTTTTTTTTTACTGAATTCCATGGGCCATCAAACTTACAGTGAAAGCAACATGTGTTGGTCAGTGTTGTTTCTCTATGTACAACTTGCAACAGTGCAGTTTGCATGAAGGCTAAGTGTGATGGGTCAAAAAATTAGGGGTTTATTTGTTTTACCCATAATTCTTAGAAATTTTAGTGAGAGGATGCTCTTGGCTTTGCAGGGGATGAATGAAAAGTGTTAATGGATGTTGATTGATCCAGTTTCAAGGCCATTTTATTGGATGTCACAAAATGATCTGTAACAGGGAGGCTGTTAAAACTACAAATGTAGATGACTTCAAATTGTTTGATAGTGAGATATATGAGCTTTTGATTGAAGAAAGTGACTGATTCTTTGAAATTTCCTCTACCACTTCCAGTTGGTCCTCATGGGCTTCGATTCTAGTGGGTTCCTCTTGATTTAGTGGATCAATTTGATTTATTTCCACCATTTCATTTTCCTCATCTTATTGCTCAAGTACACCAAATATGTTGTTGGTTGGGAGGTATTTTTGCACAGAAATATCCCTTGGGCTATCACTTTTTATACATTCTAGATACTTGTTTATTTGATTCATGTTCTTTGTTTAAGGGAACAAGGCCCTACTTCAAATGATGTATTCTTCCTTGGATTTTTTAACAAACTTTTACAAAGTGACCATAATCATGACAAGAATTACACCTAAAGAGAATTTATTCATCATCAAGGGTCTATGCATAGCTCCAACCATTTGTTGGCATTATGATGTATGTGTTGTACTTGATGGCAGCCCACTTGTAGCAGAAAAAATCTATATAAGAGATATCAGATGTGAAAGAATGCATGACAACGGTGTTCACAGATGTGATGAAATACAGGGCAGCTTCAAGGAATCAGTTCAGAAAGTATACCAGGTAAACAAAAAATATTTGCAGATCAATCTTCATAGAATGAAGAAAAGATAGGTATACGCAGGTTCACCATTGACCAAGCTGCGTATACACGCAGATTCACTGTATACAAGTCGCATATACGTACACACACACTTTCATGGAAGGAAAAGGGCGTATACCTTGGAAAACTAAATTTTTGGTCCAAAATATTTGGTCCATGGTATTTTGATCCATGGTATTGGTCCAAGGTATCTGGTCCGAGGTATTGATCCCAGGTATTGGGTCCAAGGTATTGGTCCTAGATGTTTTTGGTCCATGGTATTAAGAAAGGCCTAAAACTATAAAAGGAGGAGAAAAGCATTAGGCCAAGGTGTGCAAGTATCAAATATCTGATGAAGTATGAGATCTAATATGCAGGTTATTGGCTTATGGTGCTGTGCTTGATCTGAACTAAGGATGAGCCTTAGCGTTTTATGAAAAATAAGAACTAATGATGTATCAAGATATTAACGCTTGAAGTGAATTATATTTATGTGGTTTGGTCATATATCTAACTAACTGGCAGATGTTGTAGTCTGTAAATATGATGATCTGGGTATGGCCGAAGTCTGGATTAGTCGTAATGTTTAAATCATAATTTATAGATCTATACATAGGTTCACTTTAGAAAAGAAGTGTATACACGCTGGTTCTGCATATCAAAGTAGCGTATACATCATAAATTTGATTTGAAGATCTATACGCTGGTTCGCTTTGAGGAAGGTGTGTATGCGCGCAGGTTCGACACATGGAAGTAGCGTATACCTTTTAAAATATGTTTTTGTTGCTTCTGTTTGTTGTTGCAGTGTTCTGGGTTTTGGCTTGGGTACTGGTTACTGTATTCTAGTGACATCATTTTGAATGATTAGATTGATGGGTTGTCAGAGTGATTGATTGATTCGGTTGTAAAGGAGATTGGTTGATGCAGATATATTTGATGATTGAATGAAGTTGTTTATGGATCTAGTCTGAAAATTTATGAAACATGGTCCCTGGAAGAAAAGAGAAGGTTGTAGCCTTTTGTAGGCCAGCACCTACGTACTAGTAAACATATCAGCTAGTACAAGAGCTAGGGGGTTGTAGCTTCCTTCCAGTAGAAGCTCGAAAACGAGAGAAGGTTGTAGCCTTCTGTAGGTAGAAGCCTGCGTACTGGTATAAGACTGCACCAGTACAAAAATTGTAAACAAAATTTTCTTATTATTAAAAGAAGACAGAGACGACAGTAGTAGGTGGTTTTCACCCACATTGGGTTTCCACCTTATATCTTGGTGTTCATGTGTGATGCTTTATTCTGCTTTTACTGCACTGTCTAATGAATTCCTGATAAAGTTCAATACATGATAATTTGGGTAAATCAAAAGATCTCTGCATGTACGTTGGTTTCATTAAGTATAGTTGTGTATACTCACTAGTTCACTGAGCTGAAGTAGTGTATACAAATCAGTTTTGAAAATTAAGTTATTGATCTGATAATACTGATTCACCCCCCCTCTCAGTATTATTTCCAACACCCTCCATATTGAATTGGATTGTCTTTGGCATACCCTTTTGTAGATCTATTTCTAACCAAATTCTAGCACAAGAGTAAATATTCCTTTTAAGATAACCCTGATTTATATAATGACCCAAACTGTTTCCATTGGATTTAAGAGAATCTTTGTCTTATGAAAGGATTGGGAGATGGGAAATGTCACTCACACTGGGATAGTTAATATTTCCACAAATGAACCAAAGTCCAAGGTCTAGTGGCTAAGGAATAATCCCTTGGAATTGATGAAGTAGGGACATGATTTGAATATTTTATCCTGTTCTTCCTTGTTGTCAAATAAAAACAAATAATAATCTTGGCCACAATAATAACCAAAGATTTGACATGGGACAATAACTTGGTGCTTTGAGATCCATACTTGGACTTCTCGAGGGTGCAGAAAATTCTTGTAAACTTTTCAATAAGATCTTCATTGTGCAACATTATGGATTTCCTCTTCAACTCTAGAGACATATCCAACTCGAGGATGGCTTCAACTATTTTCACAAACCTACTCTTCTTTAGGCATTTTCCACCAACAAAATATCTAAACATAGTAGAATAGGGTTCTTCCTTATGGTTATTGAAAAACTACATGGTGATTATGGACCTTCAATGTAGGCTTGAGGAAGTGATTACAACCAAAGAGAACACTAATGAGAAAAAACCACAATCTAGTGCTAATGATGTCCCTTCTCTAGGAAGGGTACACAAGTCCTTCAACTGACATAAGGGGAGGAAGATATACTGCCATAAAGGGTTCTTCAAAAAGTTTCAAAGATTGTTGATGGATAAGGTTTTCCCTAGCCATTGAAAAAGTTACAATCAAGGAAATTCACTAGAAGGTGATAAAACTTATCATAAATATTATATATATTATATATTCATAGTAATATATTCCATAATTTTATATTAATATAGCTTTCAATTTTAAGTTTTCCAACTTTCTTTACATTATTTTTTACTATTTTTATATTATTTTTATGTAAGTGAATAATTATTTAATCCCCTTCTCCTCTTAATCCCATCCTACAAGGTAAGAAATAGAAACCTTAAATGTTACGACTATATTTATTGCAAAAAACGAAATAACCATATTAAAGAAGTAAATCAACCATTTTTTTTGTCAAGAAAAGAGAAGAGGAGGACTTATGTGGATACATGTGAGATTTCTTAAACCAATGGCCTTTTATTTGCATAAATTCCCTTCTTTGGGAAAGTAAATAAGGTATGGCCATGTCCAAAAATATTTGAGTCATGGCTTCAAGCTCAATGGATTCCACTCACACAAGGAAAGGGAAGTCACTTGTACTATGGTAAATATTTTTATTTCTCATTTTTATTTGAAGTGAAATTAGACAAAGATAAAAATTTTAAGGAGGGTTTTTCTCCTCATAGATAATGGTTTTTACCAAAAATGTTAGTCAATGGATTTTGAGCTTGAAGAAGGAGTTCCAAATAATTCATCTCAAACTACCTTTCTTCCCTTACAACCATGGAATGAACACTCTTATCCCTAACAAAAAATATGTTTGGAAAATACATAAACATATCTGAAGCCATTATCGATATATGCATGCACTCAAATTTCTATTGAAGTATATTTATGAAAGTGGCTTATTCGTGATTAAAATTCAAATAAGATCTTAGATCCATGTCTAAAAACTTGATTATGAGCGAATATATTTTAAATGTGACTTTTGTTATGAGTACAAACATTTTCCAATGATTCTATATGGAGAACATGACAACCTA
>APFE030870661.1:0-46784 GCA_000404065.3 Pinus taeda | reverse complement strand
GAGATGACCACTTCCAACTTATCTATATCCGACTCAGAGATTTTTTCATATGCCTTTTTCTTGCAACATAGCTCCAGTTCTATGATATCCAGGCCATTTAGATCTATGCTTTCTGGTTCTTCCTCCATGTTTTGCACCTGACTGGTATCCTCTTGATGGGTATCTGAATTCTGAGGGGCAATCAACTTCCCATCCACCTCCATTTCCTTGAGAATCTCCGCTGAGTTTTCCTGATGCCTGCTTAGGATGGTTGGGATGATAATGGGAGATTTAGACTTGGGAGGGGGACTGGATGGAGGGGGGTGGGTGGAGGAGGAAGGGCGAGCAGGGATATTGTCAGTATCAAGGGGCTGATCATCTAAAAAATCTACTAGGGACGCAAAGTTGTTCTTGGTAGCAGGGTTTTGGGGTTTAGAAGGCTGGGGTTTGGATCCATTCTGAGGCTTTTTCTGCGAGCGTTTTCTATGCGAGACTTTGGTGAAGCCATCTTGAGGTAGGGATTCAGAAGATTCAGGAGAACTGGCTTTGACATTGAGAGGGCAATCCCGAAACAGATGCCCTAGGGCATGGCATCTCCTGCACCTGAAAGGCACATGCTCATAATTAAGGGGCTGGATCCACTCCTCGTCGCGGTGGGCAAGGGTAACTGACTCAGGAAGCGCTTCATTCAGCCGAATAAATACACATATTCTTGCATAAGAAATGTACTTACGGTTTTTTGTTTCTTCTGCTGCCCTGATGTACTTTCCCACTCCATTTCCTATGCCCATTAGACAGTCTTCCTCCCAGTATTCGTCGGGTAATGAGTATAGTCTGATCCAAACAGGAGCCCAAGTGAGATCTTCCTTGTCAGGGTTAAATCTGGGCATCCAGACCCTGATGTAGAGACTTGCTGAGTTGAAGAAATACGGACCTCCTCCCAGGATCCGGTATTTGTCTTCCAGACAGAAGAAGATGGCGGTGAAGAAGCCCTTCGGTCCCAGCTGGAGAGTGACAACTCCCTTAGGCTTCCACTTTACTGCAATCCATCCATTTAAGGCCCGCTCAGTTGGCCAAAACCCTATGAATTTTCCAATGATTGCATGATCCTTCATAAACTGGATCCTGCTGTCGATCTTATCTCTGGGTAGTTCTATTCGCGGCCTTTCCTTGGCTACCGGTCTACAAGTAGATGAGGTGACCTTCGGGTTATTCGCCTGTGTCTCTTGTTATTTTGGTGGTTCACTGTCATTTCCCTGTTGCTTCTTCCCTTTGTTGAGAATGTCAGGATCTACTGACCCAAAGATGACCTCAGGTCCTGGGCTATGCCGTGAGGGGGAGGGCTTTGACGCCCCCCCCTGGGGGGGAACCATTGTCCTTCGCCGATCCCTTCAGCTCTGTCACGCTGCGGAGAATCTTGTGCAGCGCCTGTACCTGTTCCGCTGTGCCGTCAGCACCTTCGGGGCTGGTCTGTCAGCGCCTTCAAGGGTTTCGATCGCAGAACCCTAGCCCGATCAGACTCTGTATCCCAAAATCAAATTCCATTAATATTACCAACTATTAGATGGCATTCAAATTTGATTTTTTTATTGGGTCAATAGTAGGCCCACATCCCTTATTCTTGGTGCCATATTTCTTATATAAGTTTGTTTTTCCCATCCTTTTATTGTGCTTGGCACCTCCATGGAATGTTGTAGAAACATCTTGGCCTTCCATTGATAATCCTATCAAGTTGTGGGTATCATGTATGCGAATTGGTTATTCCTTGTTGAGCCATAGGGACCCATTTTGAATTTGGTTGATATGGAATTCCATGCATCGAGCAACCTCACTAGTTGTGTCGAACACAGGAAAGTCTTGTAGCATAGGTAAGGTAGATTGTGCAACTTCGCGAATGTCACTTTCACCTAAGGGGAACTGTTGTCATAAATTGTTAGCATAAAATCCAAATATACTTTAAGTACAAGATATGGAAACAAATCTCCATCATTGAAATCATTATACACAAGGATAATCTTTTCATACTTTCCATACAGCTTGTTTAATGGATAAACACGCAAATCTGACAAACAAAACTGAATTGTGGCTTTGAGAGAATGAACCATGGTTGAATGCTTACGATAATAAACTTGTAACATAGGGGGTGGTGACAAAAATGGGTAATGAGAGACACATACTCATATTCTAGGGATGAAGTTCAATAAAGAATTAAAAGCATATAATTGAAAACCAAAGACTACCCAATTATTTATAGAATCACATATCAAATACTGATAATAAATTACCCAACTAACTATTGAATGAAGTAGGTAAAAATGGATAGACAAAACTAACTTTGATTCAAGAAATAAATTCCGTGGGGACTCATATCCAAGGACAAGATATCATTAATCAGAAAGAATGACAAGATAGACTAAAAGTGGGATAATATGACAAGTGAAGAAAAAAAGTGATAAACACTTCAACAATTTGATCATTAGGCAGGGAGGACTTGACATAGAGACTAAACATTGAAAATAAAACAACTACTAATTATGTGACACATATATTCTACCTCCCCGAGCACAATTAGTTGCGATATAACACAACAAGGAAACAAACACAAGTGACACAACTAGAGTAAATGACCATAACTAAAATCTATCTGACTCTAATTTAAACCCTAATTTACACTCCCAATTAGTGAGAAGTGAATAAATAAAATATTTATGGACCATAGTATGGATTTAGGTGAGCACCATCCACCCATCTAGGTCGAATCATACCATCATGTTTCACAAGTTTAATAGCTTTAGACTCCTTGATTTCCAAAACTATAAAAGGTCCAAACCAGTGCATATAAAGATTCCTAGCATGTTTTAGATACTTACTATCATAGAGTAGAACATAATCTCCATTAGAAAAATACTTATTCTTAATATGTCGATTATACCGGGCCTTTTTCCTTTGCTTCTCCACACTTTGATGGAAATCCACTAAAAACTTCTGCTCATCGAGTTCCCATAATTCCTAAATTATTTCTGCAATGGATTCATTGTTAGTGTGAATTCTTGGAAGGTGTACCAAAAACACTTCACTTAAGCCACTAGGTGACAAGTGACCCTAACAACAATTTGATGGTTGCTTACTATTCATATTTGGAATAAAAATGGAAAAAATCTTGCAATAAAAATATTGATGATCCAGAACAAAAAACAACAGTAAATATATCCAATCCAATAACCCAAATGGAAAGATCATAATTTAATAAATTATTTATTGAAAACACATGGTGAAGGAGATCTACAAAAAGGGTCTGCAAATCCCCCTCTGTGGGATGGGTCCTTTGTTGTCCTTGATGCTTTAGTAAACAATCTTCTCTGTCAATATGTGAAAATCCCAAACAATGTGAAGAACTCAAATGGGATCTCAAAAGAAAAGAGACTATAATGGTGATGATGATAATGATCATCGTGAAGCATGAATGAAAATCCTCCTATTTATAACAAAAGATTGAGTTAATCTCGAAAATGGATAATAATAAAATAATATTGACCAAATCAAGATCTAACTGCTTGGAATATTTTATTATATTTATTGGAGAGGGAAAATATATTTAAAATGGTTAAATATATTTATTTACAAATAATTAACACATAAAATGATTTATTAATTATTTTGCGAGGATTAAGAATGGTGTGAAATTGAAATGATTATTAAATAGTGATTTATTTAATTATTCATAGGGAGTTCGTCAAATGTGACAAGGAATAATTATTTAAACAATGATTTAATAATTATTCCTAGAGAAAATTAAATAAATAATGATTTATCTAATTATTCTCATGGGCTTTTTTTATTTAAATCAGAAAATAATTTAATAAAAGTGGTTTCCTAAATTATCTTCCACAGTGAAAGTGATTTTACAATGACAAAATTAATCTTTCATGGTGTATTTCGATCTGCCTAGTTAGAAATGGCTAGGTGATCATCTTTTGGTGGTAACATATTTCCCCCAACGTATGTGTGTTAGGAGAAAATTGTATGACCGAAATACATTGTAGGTTGCATTTCCATGAGACACCAAAGAGGAGTCAAAGAGAGAGAGAAACAACTGAAGTAATGCAACAAAAAACAAATAATGGAGGGAGCCATACCTACTAAACTGGTAGAAGTCTCCTTTTATGTGGGAGTACATGATCTCAAATGAGGCTGGGGAGGCATACCCATACCCGCCGACATCACAGTGTACAAAGAATAATGATGATTCCAATAATGTGGGCCTGAGCTACAAAGTACATGATACATGATACATTGGCATCAATGGGCCAAAAATAACAAAATGGATCCCATATACATAATTTTCCTATAAAAACACATGAAAGGACTATATACAATAAAATATGAGTACATGAGACATAATGCCCCTCAAGCATACATGGTGAGGGGGGATCACAACCAAAGAAGCCCCTTTGAATAGGAAAGGACTCTGAAGATCTGAATGGATCATCTGAAGGAGACATGCGTGCTGTGGGTGTTGCAAGCGGCGTACACCAAACCCATCCCATCTGGAGAACTGCATCAGAGGCTGGATCAACATCTACAGTCAATTAGGTATGTGGGAGGCTACCTGAAGGCCCTCCCCACCCCTCATGAGGTCCAGAACATCTCACGCACACTCGAGAATCACTGGGGCAATCGTCTGGATCACCGAATCAACGTGTACAAATATCAATCGTGCGATAAGGAGTTGGTGTCTAGCACGTGAAAAAAAACCAATTCAAAGGGAAATGATGATTCCATTCACTTGATCGAATGCATCAAAAAAATATGGAAGTTGGAACCAAGGTACACTACCCTCTAGACCACTCTTTGGGAATAAATGTGCTGAGGTCGACAAAAGAGGGCTCGTTAGAGTTAAGGCATTAAGGAACTGATAACAAAGGCATGAGGAATCATAGTAGAGTGACTGATGGACTGAAACTGGGGATGATGATGGAATGAAATGAGATGGCTGGTAGACTGACGACTTCCCTTGTAAGAGAATAATAAGGATGGTTGAACTAGCATTGACTAACTCGATTCTAGAGGGGATGGTCAACGATTCAAATAGAGGTTCGACAAAGACTGAGTAGTAAATGTGGAGTCCAAATATGAATAAAATGGGATGGATGTGACATGATGACTTATGAAACACTATAACGAGACTCAAGGGGACTCGAAACAGACTCCATAAATGCAAGGGTGACTTGATGATGCTGCCACGTAGGGGAAGGCTCAAAGGGGACCATAAAAACTTGAGTAAATGATGGTTACTCATGACAGAAATTGACATGTGAGTCAAATAGTGCAAAGGTAAAGTGGTACCATAGTATGGGTGGCTCAAATGAAGACATTCGGTTTTAATAGGCAACAAAGTGAGATGTCATGGAAAAAATGGCTTCCTGGTAAAGTGTCAAATTACAAAAAACAAAGAGAGTCCCATTATAGAACTTGATGAGAGCTTTCCAATGGTGCTGACATTTCATCAAACAGAGCTATTGTTTGGTCACAATAGGTGACAAAAAAACTAGGGTTTTTTCTATAAAAGGGATTTTTCCCCCAAATCCAATTCATTTGCATAGTGAGCTGTGGAGAATTTGGAGAGGAGGAGAAGGCCCTCAATCTTGTGGATATTGTAGCAGACAATATGATCATCGAAATCAGGATCTGCAAGTTGGAGGTAGGTTCCATAACCTTACTTATCATTTTTGGTGATCAAAATTTCAGATTAGGGCTTCAATTCACTTTGGGGGACCCATGCTCATCCTCACAATCGCAACTCACTTTTGGGGGTCTGTTTTGTGCTTTGGAGCACATGAAATGGGCCCACAAGTGCGTCCAACACAATTTGTGGGTAAAAACTATGTTATGGGCTGAGAGGATGGGCATGATTGGTGGTTTGCTGTGAGCTGAAGCTAACACGCATGCCTTTACTCTGGATTAACAAAACATAATGTTATTTTGCAGGTATGGAAGAGCTGAAGATATCATGGTGAGAATGAGATTTGGAGTCCCTTTGTGCTAAGATTCAGTGGAATCAAGCATTGAGAGGGGTGTTGGCATGATATGGATGTTGAAGTTCTTAGGGAACCCTATGATGAGGGGTGGTGAGCCCTTGCTATCAAGTATAGTGAGTTACTGGGACCCAGATTAGGAGGCCTTTGCAGAACAAGGGCACAATATCAAGATCATGATCCAGGAGATATATTTTATGACAGGATTTCCCTCCTTGGGGGTGGTAGGGGAGAGACATCCATTACTTCCTCATGGGAGGCATATAGGTGAGTTTTTTGATCGCCACTGTGTACCAGGGAGTCATGCAAAAGGAAAAACCATATAGATCAGTGACCTGTGATGAGCACTAGAGTTGCAGCAAGGATGCTACAACTCCTGGGCTACCAACTTTACTTATCAACTCGGGGTTCGTAAAAACTTAGAGGTGACAATGTTGTATGCACAAGTAAAAGTGATGGTCCTTTATGTTGTCACTATTCAGCTAGCAAGAGGCCACTAGGGTTCCAAGATAGACTTCTATGGGGTCAGAAGAAGCTTAATTCTTTGATGGAAGAAAGGTAAATTTACTATAAGAGAGATACTCTATTGCATTAATGGAGAAGGTCAACATGTAATGCTAAATCACACCATTCCATGATTAACCATTTAAGAAGCTATGCTAGGCAGAAATGCTAAATCAACATAAAACAAATGCTACTATCTAAGTTGCAGAAGCAAGAAGCATCAAACAATACTAATGTGCAAGTAAAGAGACTAAACTAAATATGTTTTTTCTTTTTTGGTTTTCTTATGCAAACTAATTGTTCTTGTGGATGTGGCAAGTGGATTAAGGGTGTTGGAGGATGGATAGAAGGTTTATGAAGTGGTTGGATGGTGTGGATGGTCCCTAGGAGGCTTTTGGTGACTTCCTAGAGGTTTTCCATCAATTCGGCCTCAAAAGAGGCCATTTCAGGAAAACCTACAAGAATTACAAGAATCCTATAGGATTCAACCGAGAGCTAAATGTAAGGTGTAGTAGGTTATGGGAGGCTTAGGAAATGCGTGCGGTAGGTGGAATGGAGTGGTAGAAGGTCTAGGATCACTCATGAATCAATATCCAAGGTAATAGATGGCTAGATTCGCTCAATGTGCTTGGGAGAATTTCTATGAAAATTGATGGAAAACTAGTGAAAGTGATGGTGAAAACAAGGGATGGCTAAGGTGGAAGAAGTGGAAGGTGGCTGTTGGCTTTGAAGTCTTAGTCTCCTCCTGAAGCAATCTGTATAAAACATGTGTGTCTTCCAAAAAGCTATGCAACAAGATACATTTTCATAAACTAGAAAAGCAGAATTAATGAATCAACTACCTATACTATGCATGAAGAAAGTTGCTGAAAGGAATGAAAGAGGGAGTGAGATATACTACAAGAATGGAGATCAAAAATATGACAACGAAATATACCTTGCAAAATTAACCAAATACTAAATTAAAGGCAACAAACTCTAAAGCTCATAACAGAACTAGAAATCTATGTTTTTGGGGTTGCTTAAGGGTCCCTTCCTCAAGTCATGGTCCTAGAGGGAGGAAGTGAGGCTGAGACACCTGCTAACAACCTTGTGGTGATCCTTTTTCTCCTTGCTAACTTGCTACTTGAAATAAGGCACAAATTGAAGAAAACTATTAAACAACCAATCTAATATACACTACTTGTAATGGAAATGCATCTAAAAGGAAAATTAACAATGCAACCATGAATCTACACCAAACATACATGTACAATAAAGAGGAGGCCTTGGCTGCTAGGGTTGGGCCCTAGCCCAAGAGCTTTAGCCCTCTGAGTTAACTCAGTGCTGGCTCAAAACAAAACTCATTCTTATTACCAAAAGAACAAATTACATCAATAGAACTGTCACAAGTTTTGCAGCTCAAAAATTGATTAGAGTTTTACAATAAAAAATTAGAATCCTACCAAGGT
Source organism: Pinus taeda (assembly GCA_000404065.3). Lineage (NCBI taxonomy): Eukaryota > Viridiplantae > Streptophyta > Pinopsida > Pinales > Pinaceae > Pinus > Pinus taeda. The sequence goes on along the minus strand of APFE030870661.1, from coordinate 38,815 downwards.
CCTAGGCCTCTCTACTTATACATCTGAAGTCCCCAACAAATTCCTTAAAATTAGGGAGGATCGGCTTCCAAACTCGATATAAACTTGTGCTTTGTCTCTCACTTGCTCAGCTGCCTTCTAGTCCTCATGATTTGGTTGTTTGCACTTCGAGATGATGTGATGAATGGAGGAATATTCGAATGGAGGAGTAGTAAATGAGGAGGATTTACCTCCTACAATCCCTATCCCTTGTCCCATTAGAGATTTGACCTTGGTCTTTGCCAAAATTCCTTTATTTTCTCCTTTAATCCTGGATTTAATGTATATTAGACCACAAAGCATAATATCCAACTCTAACTCACCTCATAAACAAAATATAATAAAAAACATGTAATAAGTTATGAGAAAACAATATACTTATTCAATGAAAGAATGACGAATCATATTAGCGCACTTCAAATTTAATAGATCTTTAGTTGCAGTGTCAATCAAAATTTCTCAGGTTGGATCATAATTAATTACCCATAGTTGTTTTGGGTCCAATTTGGGGAAAATGAGGAGCTCTTGGTGGGATGATCAGGCTTTTCAGAAGGGAGCTTTGCTACACTTTTCAACATACAAGCCATTCATTCTAGTGGAGGAGATATAAAGAAGCCTTCAATAAGGACCTTTCCAAGATCAATTTGTAGGAAAATCCATTTTCAAAGCTTAAGCATAATTCTAGATTCAAACAAGAGTAGTCATTTTTCAAAACAATTATTAATTCCCAAGAAATTGGAGCCAAGATCACATGTTGACCATTTATTCTTCTACTGGACAAGGAAGAATTTATGAAAAGTCCTTGGCCCTTTGATCCAATATTTGATGTAAATCTCTTGATTATAAATGTAATAAGAGATGTAGTTTATATTAAGGAAAAGGGAAAAGTAGAGGGCTAGTTAATAATTATCTCCAAAAAACTATCAATAGAATCCTAACATATTGGAAATGGAAAAGGATAACTCCATCGTTATTTTTTGCTTTAGAAACTTTGTTAATTTCCATGATTGAAGCATGTATCATGCCTTGAAAGAAGCTCACAAATGCTTTTGATATTGGTTGAAGCAAAGAAAATGTGCAAAGTTACACTCACATAGAGGTATGGAAAAAAAGTATGTGGAGCTTGTTGTCCCAGACTCCAAATAAACAACGAACAAAAGGTGAAAAAGCCAAGTCAAAAGGTATGTGCAGCTTTTGTCATGCAAAGGTAGGTGTTAACTCCACACTCTACAGCGAAGGCTTTGCAGTGCAAGTGACACAAAGTTTTGCATGCAAAACTTTGGATTAAAAGGAGTGGAGCTTGATGCTACATGTCCACTATTACCCCACTTTCTATATGAGTTAAAAGAGATAAAAATAATGAGATACGGGAGATACATAGTAGATACTATTGTTATTCAAATTTGATAGAAAATATTACTATGTCTTCCTCGACATAAAAGAAACATCTTCCATAAAATATTTTCTCCATGAGCTTGATTTAAAATGAATCTCTTCCATTGATGCGCCTAGCCGCAACTAGAAATGATGCCAATGGGCCAATTTCAGTTTAGAAAATCCACAATTAGTTTCAATTGTAAGATCCCCTATTTTCAGTTTAGATTTCAGTTACAAGTAGTGAAACAGGACTCGTCGATCAATCACGATTAATCACGAGTTGGAATCTTCTCGCTTTCCAAATGATCCGATCTAAATATTTGTGAGTCTAACTCACGTTGACCAAGTTTAACTCATGGTCAATGCAAGTTTGACTTGAGACTTGCCGATTAAAGCGGAATCCTGCGATTGATTCCAATTTATTTGATTTTTAGCCTTGACTCGACGAGCATGATTCTTTCAAGTTTAGGTATGCCACATTACTAAAAACTAAACATCAGTCATTCCAAAATTTATTTCTCATTTCTCAGGGCCAAAACTCATACCTCAAGACCTTCAGTAATCAATCGCTACTCACTATTACACAGTCCAGACTCAATATTGGGGAACCTCTAAGGTGAGCTTAAGTCCAGGCTCCATATCGGGTAGTCGCGAATGTGTGCTCTATCCATACTCCATATCAACCCTCGGGCAGTCACAGGTCACCTTCAATGAGTGTTACCTTTAGGCTTAGTTGCTTCACTATTCAACAATCGAGGTACATTGGCACTTGGCTTAAATAATAGGTATATTACTATATTGAAGTTTCAATGTCATTTTCAATGGCAAGTTTCAAGTTTCATTGTTCAGTAATCAAATGTTCGGCGTATTCCTTTGGTTATGACTTTTCAACCCTATAAATGGGGCTTAAATAGATTTAAAAAATGCACTAAGAAATGGTTTCATACCAACCATCGACCAAGTCATCAAGCATTCCTTCCTTGGTCAATGTCTTTCCGACTTCAAAGGCTTTAACCATGAATTCACAACTTTGGGTATTTTTGTTCTTCTAGAATCTATTATTGATGTATTGGTTCAGTTGTCTTATGCTAAACTAACTTGCAAATTCAAGATTACAATGAAATATATGTTGATAATATTTCCTTTAGGTAGCATTTCCTCATATATACCTAATTGTTTTTCAAAGTCACAATGATATATTAGGTCGAAATGTGTTTGCATTGCTGGACAGACTCCTCTTTGATCCTTAACAAAACCTCATATCCTTTAAAACCAACCCTCTTTTTTGCGAAGTTATATATGGCATTTTAACTTTAAATTTTAATTGTATTTTACATGAGCCAAATTAAATAGAAGGCACAACTCCAAATCTAAACAAAAGCCGCAATTTAAACACAAGTTCAAAACAAGAACAATGACGAGGGAGAAGGACTTTGCTTGGGCTTATTGTGACAAGATTCTTGGAGACCCTAAGCTCCTTTGTAAATTTTGCAAAGTGAAATGTAGTAGAGGCATTTATAGATTGAAGTACCACCTTGCACAAATACCCGGCCATGATATAGGTCTCTGCAAAAAATTTGATGAAAATGTCAAACACCAAGCAACCTTGGCCATTGATATGTTGAGTTAGCATAATGCAAAGAAATAAAAGAAAAAAATAAATAAATAGGAACTCCTGGAGTTGACAATTTTTCTTCCACTACCCCATTGTCATCTCCCTTTGTTGAATCCTCAATGAAGTTCCCAAGTTTACCGCACATGCCTCCAAGTCCAAGTCAAAATCAAGGCCAAATGAATCCTCCTGCATTCAACATTGGAGGTGGAAAAATAAACACCTTTTTTATCCCTGCACAAAACCCGGTTCCCAACCTACCTTGGATACCACTGGTTGGAAGAAAAAATATCCATAGTCAAGAAAGGAAGGCTATTTCCAACTTTTGGTACTATTCGGACATACCTTTCCACTGTGCCATAAGTCCTTATTGGCAAGCTATGATATATGTAGTTGATGTTGTAGGTCCAGGGTTCAAAGCTCCTTCATTAGATAGCATTAGGACAAATTTGCTATTAGAAAGTGTTGAAGATGCCATGCTTGTGCTATCTGAGTTTCGTTCATCATGGGTAGAAACAGGGTGCACGATCATGAGTGATGGATGGACATATTAGAGGAATAGAACTTTAATAAATCTCCTTGTATCTTGTCCAGTAGGTACAATGTTTCTCAAATCAGTGGATGCCTCAGATAAGGTTAAGACTACATAACTTATTTGTGAAATGATGATGGAAGTCATTCAAGAAGTGGGAGAAGAAAATGTTGTAAAAATTGTCATCGACAATGCAGCTAATTATATGGCTGCTAGTAGACTTTTTGAGATTGGGCACCCCACTATTTTTTGGACCTATTGTATTTCCCATTGTATAGATTTAATGCTTGAGGACATTGGTAAGCTTCATTGGATACATGAGGTTGCGGTGAAGGAAAAATCCATAACCAAATACCGATACAACCACATTATTGTCCTAAACAACATGAGAAAATACATTGAAGGTAAAGAAATTGTTCGACCTGCAGTGACTAGATTTGCAACAAATTTCATATCTTTGCAATTTGTGGTTGAGTAAAAGATAAATTTGAAGAGGATGTCCTTGGGACATGAGTGGATGGCATCTAAACATTCCAAGACCCTTGAAGGAATTGAATTTGTTGCACTTGTGTTTAATGATGGTTTCTGGAAAGATGCCGAAGAGATTATTGCTGTGATGGAGTCCCTTGTTAGAGTTCTCAGGTACTTCAAGTCTTTTAACTTTTTCATGTTTTAAATTTCATTTCAAGCTTCTTTTTATTTTCAATGTTTCATATTAATTTAAATTTGAAAGCTTGAACTTTCAGGATGGTTGATGGTGACAAACCCGCTACAGGTTACATTTATTAGGCAATGGATCTCACAAAGGAGGCCATCAAAGGAAGATATGGGGATGAGGAGGCAAAGTATATGCCTCTTTGGGACATTATTGATGCACATTGGGATAGGAAATTGGATTCCCCCTTACATGCTGCTAGCTACTTCTTAAACCCATAGTAGTTTTATGATAAGAGCAAATTTAATGAGGATGGGGAGGTTCACAGAGGACTTATGACATGCATGGAAAGGTGTTTCCCTGATCCAGAATTTCAAAATCGTGTCTTTTCCCAACTATAGAATTATAGAGCACCACCTAATTATTTTCCTATACTAGTGTTATACAAGAAAGGTATAAGGTTTTTCCATGTACCCTTTGAGGCTTGAAGGCTTTCTCAGTTCATTAAATTTGTTTAAACTTTATTTTGTATGTTAAATGCTTTATTGATTTTTTTTTTAAATTTTTTTACTATTTAGTATTTAGTACGTCTACTCATGAACCCTTGCCACTTGCTAGGTCTTTGGTGGCAAAATGTTTGTAGTGGTACGCCAAATTTGAAGAGATTTTCCATTCGAATCTTAAACGAGGCATGTAGTGCTTCAGGTTGTGAGTGCAACTGGAGCATGTTTGAGAAAATAAATTCTAAGAAGTGCAACCGATTGACACAAAAGAGCTTAAATTACCTTGTATTTTTCCATTACAATCTACAACTTCGCAACAAGAAAATACTAGGTGAGGGCTTGAATTTGAAGGTTTCATAATCTGATTTGGAATTTAAAGTTTAAACTTTAAAGTTCAAAGTCAAACTTAAATTCACATTTCAATGTCTCGTGATAATGATAGGTTTGGATCATTCACCAATAGACCTTGAAGAGATAGATTTGCAAACTACAAATGCAGCAGATTGTGTCCAACTAGAGGAGGCTCCTCTTTTAAGCGTACATGACTTGAAGAACTTTAAGAGTCAAGTAAGCAGAGGAGTGGGAGGAATCGCTTCCAGTTCTCACTCTTAAGATTCTTAGACTCTTAGTTACTATTTTTTTCTAATTAGTATGCAGTTGTTTGTAAACTATTAGAAGCAATTGCTTCTAGTTCTATGTAGTCACTAGTCAGGAGGAGTCATCACTAGGTACTTTGGATCATGTTTGGACTCATAACATATATGAGATGCTTATTCATTCATGATATTTTGGACATTTATTGATATTATGAATTCTTTGGACATGGCTTTACTGAATATCAATGAAAAACGTTTTTTTAATTCAATATATGTGTATATTTTTATTTATTGAATTCACTGATTTTTTTCCCGATTTTCGCCAATTTGATTAAAAATCTTAGCTCTTTTTCCTCTTCAATTTATTCTCTATTCCAAATTTGGTAACATTGGTTATAAGTTTCATTCATCACTTATGAGTGCTAAGGTGTGTTAGAGAGTGCCAATGCATGCTAAGGAGTGTTAGGGAGTACTAGGACAACATAAGGGAGAACTAGGTCAAAATCCACGGAAGTGAATGAATATGAGGGTGTGTTGGGTAGTTTCAATCAATGCTAGTTGTCATGCCAAGGAGGGAGTGATAAGGTATGCTAAGAATGGGTAAGGAATTCCAGGGAATATCAGGGAATGTCAAGACGTGCTAGAGTGTGCTAGGTAGTTTTGGGGTGTGCTAACATGTGCCAAATAATGCCAAGGAATTCCAAGTGCTAAGACATGATAGAATGTGTAGGGTGCCAGAGTATACCAATATGTGTCAAGGAGTTTCAAGGCAACAAAAGGAATAACCAAGCTAAAATGAAAGGAAATGAACACATAAGAGGGTTAATAAGTCGGGACTTTATCTTTTTCAAAAGGGGCATGCTAGGCACACTAATAATATGTTCCAATACATGCCAAGTGCCAATGTGTGCCAAGTGTTAATTTTTGTCAATGCAATATTATGCCAAGGAGTTCCATGGCATGCTAGGGACTACAGGGAATGCCAACACATGATAGAGGAGTGGTATGCTATGCTATAGCATGCTAACATGTGCTTTGGTGTCCTACTCATGGAAAGATGTTCTAGGTAAAAAGATGTTCCAAGACATGCGAGGTGCCAAGGAATAGGTGTGCCATGAGTGTTGAGGAGTGCTAGGTCTCTCTCATTAATAGAATTGACAGAGCTTGATTATGTATTAAATAATATAATTCCTACACACACTAGTGGAACTTTATTTAAAGGAAATTTTCTAGATAATAAACCTAATAGAGATGAATCATGTGTTGACTCATAGGAAGACTATATTCTTATGACTTGAGGGAAATGATACACACTAATTACCTCTTAACAAATTGACTAGCTATTATAACCACTATGACCTTGGAAAGATAATGAAAAAGACTCCACAAAAATGGTCTTAAATCATTATATTTTGATAAAAAATATAGTAACAGGTACATAGCGTCATCAAAAACTCATTGGAATGATCAATGATGACGAACATTTTTTGACCTTCACCAAAAGTAACCAAAAGCATCATTGGTGAGGGTCAATAAAAATCGTCACTTGAAGTGTCACCAAAGAGAGAATTAGTGACGGGCCTTTAACGACCCTCACCAAAAGTATCACCAAAGAGAGAATTAGTGATGGGAAATTAACGACCCTCACCAAAAGTGTCATTGAAAATGGCTTTGGTGACAAACCTTAAAGGACCATCACTATATACACTTACCACAACGATTTTTTAATGGCTGTCACCATATGTGACATTGGTGATGGACCTTAAAGGTCCGTCATAGGCATGAAGAGTCATCAAAAACTCATTGGAATGATAAATGATGACAAACATTTATTGACCGTCACCAAAAGTAACCAAAAATATCATTGGTGACGGTCAATAAAAGATCATTGCTAGAAGTGTCACCAAAGAGAGAATTAGTGATGGGCCTTTAACGACCCTCACCAAAATTGTCACCAAAGAGAGAATTAGTGACGGGCCTTTAATGACCCTCACTAAAAGTGTCATTGAAAATGGCTTTGGTGACAAAATGTAAAGGACCATCACTATATACACTTACAACAACGCTTTTTTAAAGGTCGTCACCATTTGCGACATTGGTGACGGACCTTAAAGGTCTGCCACAAGAATGACCCTCACCAATGACCTTTCTTCTTGTAGTGCTACCTCTTCCCACTACCTCTTTTATTCTTCTTCTTTTGTCCCTTATAGCATCCCTAAGAGTAGTGGTGGACTAAGTTTTAGGCCTATCCAATTGATCTTCAACCTTTGCATAGATTTCTTATACATAGGTGTCCTGTTGAGTGTCTCTCTAAACATTTGAGGGGAGTGATATTCTTTTATCTTTAAGCTGTATGGCAGTGTGTTCCATCTCCCCAGGCAAGCATGTATACTATCATCTCCTAGCAACCTGAACATGTCCTCAAAATGTGAAATTGCTTGCTCTTGGGCAGCAAGATATCTAGGTTCCAGCTGAGGATCATTTGCAATCAAATTATGGGTACTGATGAGGGCCATGGGATTTGATTGTTCAGCTCTGATCAGAAGAGGTTCAGTTTGCTTTCTTTCCAATATCATTTTCATCTCTGCAGCTCTTGACTCCTCATGGTTCATCCATGATGCCAAAGCCATTAATTGTAGATCTCCTAGCTTGGCATTAGGGTCCCATACATTCATGTCTCTGAGGCCCATGTTGTGCAAATAAAACTCAGCCATTTTGGCCCTATCTTCTAGTGTACTTTGATCACAAAGATCAATAAACAACCTATAGTCCTGAAATGGCATGGTGCCTCTCTATGCTAGGGTCTTCATCTGAAACTAAAACCATTGTTATTTGAGGTAGAGAGCATAGGATTTAGCTAGCATCATACACTGGATTGCTTCCAAAGAGAGATTGGCCATACATGCCAACTGATTCTCTCTTTCCTGCAGTTGTCCCCTCAGCCATGCATTTTCTGTCTCTAGTGGATTTCTCATTATAGCTTCTCTATCCCTCAAGCCACTTAGTTCTCTGCCCATCTCCTTGAGTTTCTCTTCCATCTGCTCAATGTCTTCCACCCCCTTTCATTTGACGATCTGCATCCATCAGTGAGTTCTGGCCCTCTCCTTCTCAAGCTCAAAGAATAGTGGGATGGCAAATTTTTGAGGTATGACCCTACCTCCTTCAATAAACTGGTAATAGGAGTCCAGGTTAGGTTGGGGTCTGGGTTATTTTGTCTTTGGGTCCTCTTTTTTAGTTCCTTGCTGCTCCCCTACCTTCCATTCCAATTTCTGTGCCTCCTGTAGATTCAATAGAGTATCCTATAGGATTGTTTCTACTTCCTGTAGATTTTCCTGTGTATCCTGTAGGATTTCCTTTCCCTTGGAGGAAGTTGATATAGTAGTAGGACTCCTCACATAGGTGATAGGGGACTTAGGGAAAGGGATTTTGTCTTTTTGTGTAGGGGATTCTTCAATCGCAATAGGAATTTTGGTTGATGCTTGGGGCTTCGCCTGTCTTATTCTTGTGCTTTTTCTTGTCCTGAAATATAATGGGGTTTGCCTCTGCCTTTTTCCTTTTTGCTTGATTGGGGTGCTAAGAGAAGTGAGGGTAGTTGTTGCCTCTCTCTCAGTGGCTTCTAGAGACACCTTAGGTGACTCCTCCTTGTTTTTTGTCTATTGTTTCCCATTTCCTTCTTCTTCTATGTCATTCTCGTTTTCTTCTTCTTGTAGATCTTCATCATCTCTATCAGTTTCCTCCCTAATTTCCTCCTATGTTTCTTCATCATCCTCCTTCTCTTCTCCCTCCTCTTCTTCATCTTCATCATGTTTCTCTGTGTCATCTCCTTCTTCATCCATCTCATACATATCTCCTTCTGTATCTTCCTCTTCCTATTTTACTTCCTCTTCATTGACAATAGGACTAACATCATAAGTGAGAGATTTGATGTCATCCTCTACTGGCATGTCTCTGAAAACTGACCATGTTATAAGCTTTTTGAGGTTTTGGAGGGAATCTTCTATGAGGAACCTAATCAACCCATGGTGAGCTAACTGTTGGGAATTTCCCTTCTTCACTTTGATTCTTTAGTCTATATGAGTGATTGAAGCAGGAAGTATGGTATGTTGAGCCTTTGGTGAGGGGGTGTTTCTTCTCCAAATCTCAATTCTTCAAGGATCCAAAAATGATAGCCATAGACCACACTATACCTACCCTCACATGAAATGTATTTGATCAGTTGGTAGCCTACCTCATTCCATGGATATGGCAGACTTTCCCTCCATACTCCATTTTTGTCCTCAGTGGGTTCCTCACCTTCTAAAAAGAATTTTCTTTTGGTAACTTGGCTATCTCCATTGTCTTCTTTTCTCCACGGTATTCCTAGGGGAACTATGTTGTCTCGGCTGATGAGCTCAGGGGTGAGATCTATAGTGAGGCCCCTTATTACAATAGTATCATGGATTCTAGAGAGTGGAGTGAGGGAGAGAGAAAATTATTGAGCCACCTCATCATCAAACCCTCTAAATTTTTTGAAAAACCCCATCCAATTATGTCTTGTGAATATTTCAACACTTGGGGGTGTTGTTGGATTCTCAGAGTGTTGGTGAGCTCTCTCCTATTAAACCCTCTTGTCATTTTGTTGGTGAATTTTGAGAAGAAACCGAGAGGTTTGAAACAATTTTTCAAATGTAGAACTAGAACAGATCTGACTGTGTATGTAATTCCCTTACAAAGTTGCTAATTTCACTCAAACTTAGAGGATTTCTGGTTCATTTATTTGCAAAGAGGGATGTAGTTACAAAGCCTACCTCTTTAGATTGTTTGCAATGGCCAACTCTCGTGATATCCCTTTTGAAATTTACACTGCTAATCCTATAGACAGACTATGTGTATCTTGTAGGAGTTCCTTTGCATGATCCTCTAGGAAGTCTTATGCAGTGAAACAATGGAGTTTTGCTTCCGGTGGGTTGCCTAGGTATGAGGGCGACCTGATTGAGTGAGTTTCGAGGAAGTGAAATGCATGAATGCATGGGAACAATGTTTTATTTCCTCTTATGGTGATTCGGGGTGAGGTGGTGTGCTGGTAGCAAAGGTATGTTTCCATTTTTGGATCGTTGGTCCCCATTGCCACCTCATCATTTCCCACTCCTCGTAATCAGCTCCCACCTTCTGGATCTGTATTTTTAACCGCTTTTGTCCTATTCCTTCTTTGTCTTTGAGTTGACTGCAACCACGTGTGAGAGGACACCCATTTATGCATGTGTTGACTGAATGAAGGTGAACAAGTTAATTGGCCACCTTTTCACTTATAAGCCAATTATCTCGTAACCCTTACATTTTTTGACTACATGATGCATATGAGAGAGCGAGCGGGATACTTACCTATGGTTCCAATGCTATGCTGTAGTTGTCAAAGACCAAAGGTGCTGCTGTGTATATTTGTTGCATGTTATTCTTCTTCCTCCTCTTGCATTTTGCTAATGGCTTCTTTGTTTGTGCAGGTACCTGTGGTTGAAGCTATGATGCTACTACTTTGGAGCTCCTGGGTCATCATGCTGAAGACTTGTTGTTGGTATGATTTTATTCAGTGGGATAGGCTGCTACAGGATTTCCTACAGGATGTCCTGTAGCTACTTCTCCCTCAGAACTCCTTAATCATTCTTCTTGTTTGGATCTATGAGGATGGTGACATGGATGGAAATAAGGAGTGGGAGTGTGGAGAGAAAGGAATATTCAGGTGATTCTCTTTATCCCTCTCTGTTTCCCTTCTTTCAAACACTGGAGGAAAAGAATACTTTTGAAACTCTTTTTTTCTAATGGTGAGTGCAAGGATGATGATGGTGGACAAGGTGTGGTGATAGATGATGAAGAGGGTGAATTTTAGGGGCCTACCAAGTCCATCATTTGCCCTCGGACTACTTCCTGTAGGATCTTTGGGTCACTGTAATTCCTACAGGATCATCCTGTAGGTTTTTAGGGGATTTTGTAGGAATACAGGGGATCTTGTAGAAAACACAATCTTTTTATGAACTGAAGCAATGGAGTGAAAAAAACTACAAAAATGATGGAGGGATGCATGGTAATGAGTGGAAAAATAAATATGTGAGTGGCATGGGTCTCTTTGGGATCCTTCTTTGCTCCTTGACCGTCCTTCTTGCTGACCTGCAAATGGAAATTTCATGATTATTTTTTTTTTTTTTTTGAAAAACAACTAGGCTGCCTCAAGTGGTTTTCAACCCAATGATGGGAATCAAGTGCCTCATGGAGGTTTTCACCTAAGTCCTTATTCTTTTTTTTCTCAGTGATTTGATGAGGGAGGAGCTAGAACTTGCTCCACTATCATCACTTTTTTATTGATATCATCAATGAACTCTTGTTTTGATAAAGGTCTCTTGTAAGTTTTCAATTGGTGTCCATTAACTAACAAACGAATGGCTTCTTCATCTATGGTTCTAATTTGGACTGAACCATTATCATGAAATATTTCCACAACATAAGGTCCAAGCCATCTTGTCCTTAACTTGCACTTGAAGTCTTTATACCTAGAATCATATAACAATGCCCAATTGCCTTCTTGAAATTGCTTCTCCTTGATATTTTATCATGCTGGATCTTCCTTTGAAGTTGGACTACCTCTGTATGTAGGAGGGCATGCATTCTGAATTCATCCAAACCATTCAATTGGAACAATCTCTCTTTCTATTCACTACTGAGATCCAAATCTAGTTGTTCTTCCATCCTTAATGTGTTATATTCAAATTCAATTGACAAAAAGGCATTTTTCCCATAGACCAGCTCATAGGGTGTGAATCCAGTGGTGGTCTTCCATGTGGTATTATAGGCCCAGGTGGCCTCAACTAGTCTTTCTGCCCAATCCTTCCTGTTGCTACTCACCACTCTAGTCAATATGCCCTCCAATGCTATGTTGGTCACCTCCACTTACCCATTAGCTTGTGGATGATAGGGAGTGGAGGTTCTGTGCTTGATATTGTGATGGCTGAGCAAGTCTTCAATCATGTTGGAGGTAAACTGGATGCCTTGGTCTGTGACTAGCTGTCTAAGGTACCCAAATTTGTAGAATACAATCTCCCTTAGGAACTCAACCATCTTCTCTTCTGTTGCTGCCTTAATTGCCTTGGTTTTAGCCCACCTAGTCAAATAATCAGTGCACACAATAATGTACTGTTTTTTCTTTGAATAAGGGTCAATAGGCCCAATGAGTTCCATGCCCCACTTGTAATGGCTCGAAAGTCACTTGAGGCTACAGAGGCATTTCATCTCTTGGAGTAGGCCTTCCCATCCTTTGGCACCGATCACACTGACTAGTGTATTTTTTTCCATCCCGATGAAGAGTGGGCCAATAATAGATTGCTTGTAACACTTTGAATGTTGTCCTCTTTGCTGCAAAGTGACCTCCACAAGGCCCATCATGACAGGTTAGGAGCATGTCAAAGAATTCCTCGTCCCTGACACACCTTCTCGAGTTTTGATCTGGGCCAAGTTTGAAAAGGCTGCCCCCAATCCAAGTGAAGGGGCACTTTTCCTGACAATGTTGCTCTTTTCTTTGGAGGACAAGTTTGGTGGGAACTGTGCTGATACCAAATAGTTTTCTATATCAGCAAACCACGGAGAGAGAACTGAAATAGCAAATAGGTGCTCGTCCGGTAACTAGTCATCCACCATTCCTTCTTCAACTGCAGGCAAATTTACTCTAGCCAAAATGTCTGCAACAAAATTTTCCTTACCAAGCTTATCAACAATGGTTAGATCAAACTGTTGTAATAAAAGTAACCATCTTATAATTTGAGCATTCACATTTAGTTTGTTCCTTAAATATTTGATTACAACATGGTCAATATGCAAAAATGTCTGATAGTCTGTAATGTAATGCCTGAATTTTTTTAATGAATGCACAACAGCTAGGAGTTCCTTTTCGTTCACTATATAATTTAGTTCAGACTTTGATAAAATCTTACTGATAAAATAGATAACATAAGGCAATTTTTCATCTATCTGACCTAGGGTTGCTCCTATGGCTTTGTGAGAGACATCAACATGAATATGAAAGGGAAGGGCCCAATTTGGGCCTTGAAGAATTGGTGCAAGTGGTTAACTTATCCTTTAGTATGTCTAAGACCTCTTGATAGCTTTTTAACCATATAAACTCAGAGTCTTTGGCCAACAAACCAAATAAAGGAGAGGCCAACTTGCTGAAGTCTTCTATGAACCTTCGCTATGATCCAACTAACCCTAGGAAACTTCTGACATCTCTTTGCTTTTGAGGAGGTGGGACCCTTTGGATGATAGCTATTTTGTTTGGGTCCACCTGCAGTCCTTGCTGAGATATTGAATGACCTACCACAGTCCCTACAGTCATTAAGAATTCACATTTTTCAAGACTGAGAGATAGGTTCATTTCAATGCATTTGTGCATTACTTTGCCTAGGTTAGACAGGGATTCTTGAAGATCATAGCAATAAGGTGTAAAATCATCCATATAAATCTCCACTGCATCATGGACTAATTCAACGAAAATACTCAAGACTACTCTCTGGAAAGTGGTAGGAGCATTGCATAGGCCAAAATGAAGGACCCTAGAGCCAAAAGTACCCCAAGGACAAGTGAATGTGGCCTTATCTTGGTCTTCTAGGCAGATCTAGATTTGGTAGTTGTACCCACTGAATCCATCTAGGAAAGAAAAAAACATTTTCCCTTCTAGGCCATCTAGCACTTGGTCGATGAAGGGTAGAGGAAAATGATCGTTCTTTATGGTTTGTTCAACTCCCTGTAATCGACACAAATTCTCCACTTGCCATTTTTATTGGGAACTAACACCAAAGGAATGACCCACTCACTATTAGAGATAGGGTAAATGAATCCTGCATCTAGCAGATTTTGCAATTCTTCTTTGACTATATCTTTAAGAGTTGGATTCGTCCTCCTTTGTGGTTACTGGATCAACTTCCAACCTTCTTTGATTTATATGTGGTGAGTACACACTGAGGGGTGTACTCCCTTCATTTCTTTGTAACTCCAAGCGAAGGCTTCTAGATTTTCCTTTAACATGTTGCATAAATTCTCTTCTTGGAGAGTAGAAAGAGATGGATTGATTTTCAAGGTTCTCTTTGGGCTGAATTCTATGGTTTTGACATAGAGTGTGTTGGAGTTGGCCAAGCATAAGTCAATTGGATGACTATTCTGGGTTTCCTTTACTTCTTCCTCTAAGGGTAATGAATTAGGAGTTGGAGTTTGGAGTAGGTGTTCAATCAAGTCATCCTCATCCTACTGTACTCCTCCCATGGTTGCTTCTAAAGCATAAAGTTGGGTGGAATAAACTTCATCTTCTTCCTCCTTCTCCAACCATAAAGGTAAGTCATGCTCTAGAGAAGGTTGAGAAGGAGGGTATAGGACTAACTACTTGGACATATGGCCATTCTTGATGGTCATATTCCCAGCTCTACAGCTAATGTAAGCATTGGTAGTGGCCAACCATGGCCTCCCAAGGATGAGAGGGTAACCAGTAAGCTTAGCCTTGGGCTGGAGAACTAGGAAATTTGCAGGGTACTCCCAAGAGTCAATGGAGACCATCACATCCTCCACAATTCCCTTAGGGGTTACTGTGGAATGGTCCACAAGTTGCAGAATTGTTGTGGTATTCCTCAATGAACCTTGGAGGTTGAGCTTGAGCATGGTGTCCTTGGTCATCTTATTAATGGCAGCCCCAAGATTGATCAGAGTGTGTGGGACAATGGTGCCATTGATGTGCATATCTACTACAGGGCTTCTAGGGTCCAAATATTTTGGATAGATTATTGTTTGGTCAATTTAGTGTGTCCTAAATTGCTATATGAATTGTCAATCCGGGAGTCGTAAACTGCTGAAGTGAAGTGCACTATATATGCAAGATAACCGATTTCTTACTTCTTTGTCGTTTTTTATTTTTGGTTTGCTTTTGGGTTTATCTTCTTGTTGATTCCCTAATGTGAGATGGTAATTCTAAAAATCAAGTATGGATATAAGTATTCAAGGCAATGTGACCTTTAAAATAATTTCCAAACTTCAAAATTTTTAAAAAGGTTCTCAAACTTGCAATGATGAAATCAATTACTAAGAGAAAATAAAAATGTACCTAAATTCTAATTAAACCAAACAATGAGCTAGTGACTATGAAACCTAGAATCCTTGGTGCTGTATAAAAAGAAAACTGAACTCGAAGCAATTCAAAAACTGTAAGCAAAGTAAACTAAATCATATCACATCAACTCATATTCTGACCCCTCACCATTCGACTTGCTCTGGCTATAGGAGGTAATCATAAACAAATTGAGTAATTTGATATCTAAATTGCATAAGATCAAACTACACATTCATACTTCAATCCCTCACCATTTGACTCGCTCTGGCTATAGGAGGTAACTGAAAATGACATGAGTAATCTAATCACTAACTTGCAAAAACAAATAAACTAATATCAAACTATACATTCACACTTCAATCCCTCACCATTCGACTCGCTCTGGCTATAGGAGGTAACTGAAAATGACATGAATAGTCTAATATCTATCTTGCAGAAAAGTAAATGAATAAAACAAAACTGAAAGAAATAAATAGTGTTGGAATTAGAACTAAGAAAACAAATCAGCAGAAGGACAAGATAATTCCATCATGTTATTAGTCATCAAAAAGCTATTTTCACTTGCTCGAGCTATCTATTAGAACCTGAAATAAAAACACTAATCAGTTGACAGTCATTAGAAAGCATAAAAGAAACTGTGGAAAACAATCAACATGAATACCATAAGCAATGTGATATATACAAGCAAACAATTATGGCATCAAGAACATAAATGAAGAAAGCATGAAACTGTACAATAACTACAGAACCTTGGTGTACAGGGGCCCTCTGCAACCTCGGCCAATTAGAAATCAATCGCAGATTTAACTTTAAAAGCAGTGTCTTCTCATATATTGAAATACAGTCATAACGTAAAGATTAAGTCATGGCACGGTGGCTCGTAAAACAATCAAGATTACATACCAAAAACTAGTTTTTATGCATACGAGGATGCTTTATTTATAATAGGAAATGACATAACTAATTCTTAAGATCTACGCTGGTAAACAGACACGTAAATGACCATGTCCGGAAATCTAGCAGTATGGTAGCCGTGAGTATTAAATCCAAGGAGGGTGGCTATTAGATTTGGTTCACTGGGTAGTCCACAGGTGTTAGCACACCTCCTGGGATTTGGGAACTTGCCACGCAATGCTCCTCGTGATGAAAAACAGAGTCCTGCCACCGCAAAACTCTTAGTGTTGACCACCGCTTGACTGACTTTAACCACGGTCTTCTGTGAGTGATTTGGCTGAACCAATGGGACACGTTCCATGTCCACATCATTTTCAGCTTGCCCATGTGGCCAGATTCTCCAGTAGACACCTGTAACATAGAATTCAACAAAAAGGCTGCGGAAAGTTGAGCTGGCTGCGAAAAGTGACAAGATTCCGCAACTCACTGAGAAAAAATCTAAATGAAACAGCAATCACAAGACATAGTTAGGAAACCATTTTATATGCTCTTTTAAAACTAATATGCAATAATTTGATAGCTTGGAGGTTCAGGTAACTAGAAGAAAAGGCTAAAAAGGTATATAGGGAAGATGTAACTTTGGGACTCAACAATTACCTGCCCCAACATTAAGTCAGACAACTGCCCAATGACATTAATGGTAGGGGCATCCCTTTTTTGCCTCCCTGGATGCTTGAAGCACTTCTCTTTAATCAACTTATTGTAAATAGGAACATCTTTTATTGCCTGGAGAAGTGAGATATTTACACATAGATTTTTCAATTCTCCTAGAAGTTCAGTCTCTTCTGGGGTAAGATGGATTCGTTGGGCTAATATCTCAGGAAAGGGTGGATTTAATTTGAGGTTTCTTTCCTCTCTTTCTTCCTCAACCTCCCTAGGTGGAGGTGGAGGTTTTTTATCTAGGAGAACTCTCCCATATCTCAGGTTAATCTCCTAGATTTTCATAGCATAAGTTGGATATGATGTCTTTCCATTGTACACTTGCTAAGCCTGCTTGTTGTTTGGGTTCGGATTTGGCTAGGCAGGCATCTGGGGTTGCTTGGGTGGAGAAGAGTGTAAGAGCTATGGTTGGATAGGTGGTGGAGGAAATAGAGATGGATCATTTTTGTATTGGGGCCTCCACCCCTGGAGTGGTGTATTCTGTTGAGGTTGTGGCAGAGCATAAGGTTGAAATGACTTGCTGGCTGGTTGGGAGTGATACTGAGATGCATAGGACCAAGGAGGGGGTGTAGACAAGGAAGGATGAGTAGGGGGGCCACTACTGAGATGAGCTGGAGGAGGGGGATTCAGATGAGTTTTCTAACCTAGCTTTTTTTCTCATTGGGACCAGATGCCACTGTACATAGATGATTATACATATAGTAGCATGAACTATCAGGGGGATCATGAATTACCACTTCTACCAGGACGAGCATGGGGTCTAGATGGTAACTAAAAGTTGCTAAACAATTGACGCATTTATAGTTTAAGAAGTATGTGTATATGGTATTGATTTATAAAATTTGTGGTATGAAGATATAACATCTGTGAGGCCGAAAAGATACATGGGAAAAGTCGGAGAACCTGGGCTACAGATTAGGGTGGGGCCACATCGCAACATAAACTAGGGAATGATGCTCTACTGGAGGATATCCAACGTAGATTTGACGTGTTATTGACTGGGGTGGAAGAGCGTGGGTGGCATAAGCTATAATATCAGTATACATATGAATGCACTGGTCTTCCCTTGGAGTGACGAGTAATCATCCAACGCATTGCTATGATCGGTTAGACAGTACGAAATCTATGGGCTAGGGGAATGGAGTCATTGGCTCGGGAGCCTCTAGATGATAATGATTAGGCATAGGGACATGTGGGTCCCGATTTTTGTTTTATGATAACATGTGAATGAGCATGTCAGATGCATTTAGAGTAGTGGACTCAAAACATTGTACGTCGATACATATTTATGATTATGCATCATTTTGTGACGATTATGGTTCACCATTTGTTTATGGATGTATTCTTACATGTGATAAATGCCAATTTAGAATGTTATTTGCGATGGTATCTACATAGTGATTCTAGGATCTAGGAACATGATTGAATGAAATGGATTCAAATTCATGTGGCAAAAGCTTAACTCGTAGATAAACGCCATAGGATTATGCATATGATAAACACCATTCAATTCCATGACAAGTAGCAAGGAATCAAGATAAACATGAAGATAAAGGATACGATGATAAAATGTTTTACTACCCCAATACAGTCACTAAAGAGAGAAGGCAAAAAGTAACCAGTGTGCATGATTTTCTGGACAGTGGCCATTTCGAAGAGGTGACTAGAGTAAGCACCACCATGGTAGGCATTGAGGACATACTCAAATTCAACATGGGTGAGACAACGATGAGGGAAAGTGTCGACATCGTGACGATAAAGGTCGTCACCAATGAGGAGGTAGCGAGGGTATTGATGTGGAATATGTTGTCGATCATGAGTGAGGTGGGGGGGGAATTTCTGGGTTCACAAATAGGTAAGGATGTCACCATACCAAGGATATGAGGTAATTGTGAGCAAGTTTTCATATGGAAGATCATCATTTACCAGTGGATCAGGTGCATCAGTGGGAAATTCAGAAATGAGTCCAGTAAGTGCTAAACATTTCTTACTCTTGGGTGTGACAAATTTGATATCAAATTCTTGAAGGATAATAATTCAATGGGCGTATTTCTTGTTAATGATCCATCGACTCAATAGGAAAGCCACGGGGTTGGAATTGGTCACAAATTTGGTGGTATGAGTAAGGATATAATGAAGAAGTTTTTTAATAGAGAACATGGCAGCCAATGCCAGATTTTCTTCATGGGAATAGGACACACGAGGGCCATTAAGGTTCTTACTGACATAGTATATGAAATTCTCATTTCCTGCAAAATATTCTTATATGAGGAACCCAATGACCAAATAGGTGGACACAAAGATGTACAAGATGAAATCCCGCTCAAAGTTAGGTAGACTAATCAAGGGAGTAGAAGTGAGAGCACATTTGAGGGCATCAAAACACTGTTGAGCTTGGTCATCCAAAACAAATGGGATGTTAGATCAAAGGAGTCTAAGGAACCCATGAGCCGTGGTGGCATAGTCAGGAACAAACCGATGAATAAAGTTAGCTTTGCCTTGGAGGCTTTGTAACTGGTGAAGGATAGGAGGAGAAGGAAGTTCAAGAATGGGTTGAACTTTGAGTGGGTCAAGAGTGATATCATCTTTCGACTCAATGAAGCCTGAAATTTGGCTGAAAAGAGTGAAAAAGATGCACTTAAGGGGGTTGAGGCGAATGTTATACTTGTGACATCAAAGAAACATGGTACGCAAATCATGAAGGTGTTGCGACCAAAGTTAGGAACAAGCAGTGAGATCATCTAAATATGCAAGGATAATATGAGCCAAGTTGTGAAATAGTCAAACATGGCATGCTAAAAAGTGGCCCCAACATTATTTAAACCGAAATACATGACCTTATAAGCGAACGCTCCTTGTAGGAATTTACAAGGTAAGTTCCTTTGAACACCAAAGGAAACCGCTCACAAACAGATCACAAATATGTACACTAGTATTCTTGATGTGGTTAAAACCATCAAAGAGGGAAACAATCCATGACCTAAGCCAACGCGGCCACTTTAAGAAATATTATTAATGTAAAAGAAATAAATTTACATAAGCTTCTCTCATAAACGGTCCCATACAAATGACCCTCCATGCTCTTTAAATAGAGATCATGGACCGATCAAGTGTTAAGCCACAGATCAGGTATTGGTAATACCAAGGAGAGAATTAATCGTCGGATCGCTTCATGTCTAGAACATATCATGACCATCATATTGTAAGTTACAAAAAATACATACTAAAAAACGCACTTTACCTAATTATACACTAGACCAAGTTATACTTAATTATTTCCAATGTGTCAAAATATCCTAACATCCCCCCCTTAAGAACAACTTAGGATAGGATCGAAGGATGTACAAAGATGACACAATAGGAGAAGGAAGGAGGTATTAGAGCCTATCTCCCATAATGAAAAATTCTTGAACTCCAACCAAAAATCAAAGTTTAGTAAACTTTGCCTCTATGAGAGCGTTTGTAAAGATGTCTGCAACTTGATAATTGGTTGACCAATATTGCACTTCAAGAATATGGTCATGAAGGAGATTTCTAATGAAGTGCATGTGTAGTTCAATGTGTTTTCTGCGCTGATGTTGGACTGGATATTTGCATAGTTGGATGGAACTTTGATTATCATACCAAAGTGTAGATCGATGATGTTGCTGAAACCCAAACTCTGATAGGATCTAACAAAGCCATAGGGCTTCCTTACTAGCTTCAACGACGCTTTGATACTCTGCTTCTGCTGAAGAGAGATAAATGGCACTTTGTTTCTTGTAAGCCCATTAATAGGTTCAGAACCAAAAGTGAAGACATAACCTGTAGTAGACTTCAAATCATCAGGGTCACCAGCCCAATCAGAATCAGTGAAACCAGCCAATAGAGGAGATGCTCCTGCACAATGATGAATCCAAAACTAAATTGTAACTCAAACATAATGACGTATTCTTTTAGATGCTCTCCAATGATTTTCATGTGGCTTGTGCATAAACTGAGCAACAAGGCCAACAACAAAGGAAAGGTTAGGACAGGTATGGGTCAGATACAAAGGTTTTCCAACAAGCTGACGGTATAAGGTAGCATCAACTTCAGGGGAAGTACAAGTGATTGAAAGTTTGACTCTAGACTAAAAGAGATAAGGGGTTGACTTAATGTCTTCCATGCGAAAGTGGCATAGAAGATCACAGACATACTTGGACTGAGGAAGGGAAATACCTTCTTTGGATTGTAAGACTTAAAGAACAAGAAAATAATGCAAGTTTCCTAAGTCTCGCATTTCAAACTTCTTTTTAAAGCTAGACTTCACATGGTTTATAAGGTTGAGATCACTACCAATAAGGATACGATCATCAACATAAAGGACTTACCCACTTTCTTGGTGTAGACAGTATTGTCATAATGTCACCTAGAAAATCAAATATCTAAAAGATAGCTATCCATTTTGGCATACCAAGCCTGAGGGGCTTACATGAGACCATAAAGGGATTTATTAAGCCGACATACAAGGCTAGAGTCTTTTTATATAAAGCCATGAGGTTGTTCTATATAGATATCTTCATGCAAGTCCCCATGCAAGAAGGCAGATTTAACATACATCTGATGGACTTCCCATTTGAAAGAGGAAACAAGGGAATGAACAAGGCAGATAGAGTTCATATTGGCTATAGGGGAGAAGGTTTCAGTATAGTCAATGCCTTTAACTTATAAAAAACCCTTAGCAATGATCTAGGAGGATTTTGGAGGATTGATACAGGTGGATCTTTAGAAAAGTAAACTCAAATTTGAGTCTAGATGAAAAATTTAGAGCAAGTCAAAGTTTGAGTTTGACTTGTCCAGGTGGCAGGAGAAGATGACATGGAAAAAGTTCCAGCGAATGGGGAGGCGCCAAATGGTAGGTTGCCATTGGGTCCTGCATATCGCATATCGAGAAAAAAAAAGGTCATAGGTCAAGAATTGACCCCTCCAGTAATGCCGATTTGTGATATCGCATATCGCAAATCGGGGGTGAACGAGTGTTGAAGAATTTTCCCCGGCACAGATGGAGTGTGATGCGATCATAATCGTAGAAATGGGAAGTTGTTTGTGATATGGTTCTAGTTGTGAGCACCGATTGCGATTTTCAATCAGGCACCAGATGCAATATCTCTATATGTTACATTGTCTATCCCCATCAAGTCCGCGATTACCACAATGTATGGGTCAATGTACCGATGGTTCAAAGTGTCAATTGCGATGTGCGGATCAGGACCGCCGGATGCGATATGCCATATATTGTGTTCTATAAACCGGCAGGTCCGTGTATCCCATAAGAGCCTATTGTAATGGCTTTGGACTGTCTTCTGATATTTAAAAGCATTGATAAACATGCCACCTAAACTCATGCATGGTTAAATGGGTTTTTCTATGTTTGAACGAGATTTCACCAATATTATAAGGTTGTTGCCATATATCCTTCTGGTCCGATCCCACCTACCTAACTTGGTTTAAAACTTCTTGGGTTTTGAGGGATGTCACCATGCTTATTGATGAGCGCCAGTATTGTAGCAAGGATGCTACAACTCCTGGGCTACCAGCTTCACTTATCAACCCCGGGTTTGTGCAAACTTGGAGGTGACATTATTGTATGCACAAGTAAAAGTGATGGTTCTACCTATTGTCATTGTTCAACTGGCGAGAGACCACTGGGGTTCTGAGACAGACTTCTATAGAGTCAGAAGAAGCTTGATTCTTTGATGGAAGAAAGGTAAATCTTCTCTAAGAGAGTTACTCTACTGCAATAATGGAGAAGGTCGACATGTAATGCTAAATCACATCATTCCCTAATTAACCATTTAAGTAGCTATGCTAGGTAGAAATGCTAATTCAACATGAAAAAAATGCTACTATCTAAGTTGTAGGAGTAAAAAACATCAAACAACATTAATGTGCAAGTAAAGGGACTGAACTAAATATGTTTTTGCTTTTTTGTTTTTTTCATGCAAAATCAAGTATGTAACTAATTTCTTTTGTGGATGTGGCCGGTGAATTAAGGATGTTTGAGGATGGCTGGAAGGGCTATGAGATGGTTGGATGGTGTGGAGGACCCCTGGGAGGCTTTTTGTGACTTCCTAGAGGTTTTCCATCAATTCAGCCTCAAAACAGGCCACTTTAGGAAAACCTATAGGATGTACTAGAAACCTACTAGATGATCTTGTAGGAATTATAGGAAACCTATAGGATAGAGCCGAGAGAAAAATGTGAGGTGTTGGAAGTGATGGGAGGCTTAGGAAAGGTGTGTTATGGGTGGAATGGAGTGATAGAAGGTCTAGGATCACTCAGGAGTCAATATCCAAAAAAGTAGATGGTTGGATTCGCTCAATGTGCTCGGAGGAATTTCTATGAAATCTGATGAAAAACTAGTGAAGGTGATGGTGAAAACAAGGGATGGCTAAGGTGGATGGAATGGAAGGTGGCTATTGGCTATGAAGTCTTAGTCTCCTCTTGAAGCACCTGATCTGCATAAAACATGTGTGTCTTCCAAAAATTTATGCAACAAGATACATTTTCATAAACTAGAAAAGCGGGATTAATGAATCAACTACCTATACTATGCATGAAGAAAGTTTCTGAAAGGAATGAAAGCATGAATGAGATCTACTACACAAATGGAGATGAAAAAGATGACAATGGAAATCTACCTTGCAAAACTAACCAAATACTAAATTAAAGACAACAAACTCCAAAGCTCATAAAAGAACTAGAAATCTGTGTTTTTGGTGCTGCTTAAGGGTCCCTTCCTCAAGTAATGATCCTAGAGGGAGGAAGCGAGGCTGAGACACCTACTGACAACCTTGTGGTGATCCTTTCTCTCCTTGCTAACCTGTTTCTTGAATTAAGACACAAATGGAAGAAAACTAATAAACAACCAATCTAATCTACACTACTTGTAATGGAAATGCATCTAAAGAGAAAATTAACAATGAAGCTATGATTCTACACTAAACATACATTAAAAATAAAGAGGAGCCTTGGATGCTAGGGTTGGTCCCTAAACCAAGGAGCTTTAGCCCTCTGAGTTAACTCAGTGCTGGCTCAAAAAAAAACTCATTTTTATTACCAAAATAACAATTTAAATCAATAGAACTTTCAAAAGTATTGTAGCTCGAAAATAGCTTAGAGTTTTACAATAAAAATTCGAATGGAGGAGTACTAAATGAGGAGGATTTGATCACAAAGATAAATGAAATGCTTGTAGTCTTGAAATGGAATGGTGCCTCTTTGTGCTAGGGTTTTAATCTGGAACTAAAACCATTGTTCTTTAAGGTATAGAGAATAGTATTTAGCTGGAATCCTACACTAGATTGCTTCCAAAGAGAGACTAACCATAAGCCAATTGATTCTCTCTTTCCTGCAAGTGTCCCCTCAACCATGCATTTTCTGTCTCTAGTTGATTTCTCATTATGGCCTCTCTGTCTGTCAAGCCACTTAGCTCTCTTCCCATCTCCTTGAGTTTCTCCTCCATCTGCCCAATGTCTTCCACCCCCTTTGATTTGGTGATCTTCATCCATCAATGAGTTTTGGCCCTCTCCTTCTCAAGCTCGAAGAACAGTGGGATAGAAACTTTTTGAGGTTTGACCCTGCCTTCTTCAATAAACCTATAATAGCAATCCATGTTAAGTTGGGGGTTGGGTTCTTTTGTCTCTGGGTCCTCTACTTTAGTTTCTTGCTACTACCCCCCCTCCCTTTCCAATTTTTGTGCCTCCTATAGCTTTTGTTGTGTATCATGTAGGATTTCCTTTCCCTTAGAGGAGGTTGATCTAGTACTAAGCCTTCTTACATAGGTGATAGGAGACTTAGGGGAAGGCATTTTATCTTTTTGTGTAGGGGAGTCTTCAATCACAATAGGAATTTTGGTTGATGTTTGGGGTTTCACCTGTCTTATTGTTTTGCTTTTTCTTGTCCTGAAATCTAATGGGGTCTACCTCTATATTTTTCCTCTTTGTTTGATGGGGGTGCTAAGAGTAGTGAGGGTAGCTACTGCCTCTCTCTCAGTGGCTTCTGGAGACACCCTAGGTGACTCCTCCTTGTTTTCTGTATCCTATTTTCCATTTCCTTCTTCCTCTATGTCCTTCTTGTCTTCTTCTTCTTGTAGATCTTCATCATCTTTATCAGTTTCCTCCTTAACATCCTCCTCTGTTTCTTCATCATCCTCATTTTCTTTTGTTTCATCTCCTTCTTCATCCATCTCACCCTCATATCCTTAGGTTTCTTCCTCTTCCTGCTTTACTTCTTCTTCCTTTGCTTTAGTCTTTATCTCTTCCTCTTCATTGATAGTAGGACTAACATCATATGTGAGAGATTTGATGTCATCCTCTGTTGGCATGTCTCTGAAAACTGACCATGTTATAGGAATTCTGAGGTTTTAGAGGGAATATTCTATAAGGATACCAATTAACCCATGGTGAACTAACTATTGGGAATTTCCCTCCACTTTTATGCTTGAGTCTATTAGTTATTGTAGTAGGAAGTATGGTATGTTGAGCCTTTGGTGAGGGGTTGTTTCTGCTCCAAATTTCAATTCTTCAAGGATCCTAAAATGATAGCCATAGACCACTCTATACCTACCCTCACATGAAGTGTATTTTATCAGTTGGTATCTTACCTCATTCCATGGATATGGTAGACTTTCCCTCCTTACTCTATTTTTTACCTTAGTGGGTTCCTCACCTTCTAAAAAGAATTTCCTTCTGGCAACCTAGTTATCTGCTTTGTCTTCTTTCCTCCATGGTATTCCTAGGGGTACTGTGGTGACTCTGCTGATGAGCTCAGGGGTGAGTTCTATAGAGGGGCCCCTTATCAAAACAGTGGCATGGATTCTGGTGAGTGGAATGTGTTAGAAAATTATATATTACGGAGCAATGGAACACATAAAATATTGCAGAAATATAAACACATAAAACACACAAAACAAGAGAGACACAGATATACGTGGTTCACCCAGTTTGGGCTATGTCCACCCCAAACAGCCAGTCCTTCCTTTCTATTATCCAACAAAATGAAGAGACACAACCTACAGCAGATCCGTTGTAATATATTATGTTTTCTCTCATAGTCTCACCTCTATGTTTCTCGCTTAGAGAATACACATCTATTACACAGACTCGAAAAAAATGCCCTCATACAAAGAAACGGGTTGCCTTCTAAGACAAAAAACCCTAAACTAAACATAAGTTCTACCGTAAGATCATCCGTCTAATGAACGACCCAGATTGACTAGAAATTAATATACTTTTACAAGGAAATTTTACATCTATTTTAGCTTCAGGGGTGCTACCCCTGAAACCCCCGCTGGGGGACTGCTAGCCCACAGACCCCCCAGCCGGGGGGGATTGGCCCCCACAAACCTCCATGGGGGGGACAAGTCCCCCCCGCACCCCCCCATGTGGAGGGGTGTACAAACTTCCCGGGGTATACATTTGACTAAAGCAAAAACCTCTGAACAATCATGCTCCACACCCAACAAATTCCTTGTGGATCAGTTTTTAGAATGTTTCAAATGTTAGAAAATTATATATTACGGAGCAATGGAACACATAAAATATTGCAGAAATATAAACACATAAAACACACAAAACAAGAGAGACACAGATATACGTGGTTCACCCAGTTTGGGCTACGTCCACCTCGAACAGCCAGTCGTTCCTTTCTATTATCCAGCAAAATGAAGAGACACAACCTACAACAAATCCGCTGTAATATCCTCTGTTTTATCTCACAGTCTCACCTCTCTGTTTCTCGCTCACACAGAATACACATCTATCACCGCCTCAAATACAATACCCTCATACAAAGAGACGGGGTTGCCTTCTAGGGCCAAAAACCCTAAACTAAACATAAGTTCTACCGTCAGATCATCCGCCTAATGAACGGCTCAGATTGACTAGAAATTACTATACTTTTACAAGGCACATTTACATCTATTTTTAGCTTCGGGGGCGCTGCCGCCGAGACCCCGCCGGGGGACCGCTGGCCCCCGAACCCCCCAGCCGGGGGGGGATCGCCCCCCCCGAACCCCCGCGGGGGGGAAAAGTCCCCCCCGCGTGGAGAGGTGTACAAAACTTCCTGGGGTATACATCTGGCTGAAACAAAGACCTCTGAACAATCATGCTCCACACACAACATCAAACTGGATCCACCTGATCAACCTGTAGGCCACATTTCATCAAATTTTCAGACTGACCTACTACCATCAATAAAACAGAAACTAATCATCATACCAAATCACTTAATCATTGTCCAAATTGAGACCCAAATAAATCTCAAACAACCAAAGCAGTTAGATCACTATAAATCCATTCACTAGAATACCAATCCACATACTGTTCATCACAAAAACCAAATTGTGTCACTGCAAACCGTGATCAACCATATATCAAAATATATATTCTACTATTCTTAAGAATATCCACGTATATACGCTCTTTTCATGAAGGATACCTACATACAGATCTCAAAACACTGAACCCTGAAACTAAATCACTGCCATACTAAAATACACACTGAATCACTTATAGAACCAATCACATATCTCTGAAATACATACATATAGCGGAATCATTACTATTCAACAAATCATTCCACAAATCATTCAACCTTAGCCATCATTGTTAAACCTAGATCATCATGAAATATTTCATTGACAAACAACAACAAACACAACAAGAATGGTCAAGTTGATCAAACATAATATTCATCAAAACCCTAACATATGTATGTGACCCTTACAAAACACTTCCGTGTATGTATGTGCCTTTCATATTTGATACCCATGTATAGATCTGCCCATACTACATAATCAATATGCTACTACTGAGAATCTGATTCGTGTATGTACATGCTTTTCTGAATCAATCTTGCGTACAGATCTATAATTATTGACTCATGCCTTCATTGCACAACAAAAATTCAGTCAAACCCAAATCTTGGTGAACCCAGTAACAAACATACATTAGCACATTGTTATCACAAATTAACCCGTAAGAAAATCATGTAGTCATTTAAGCTACAAGATCTGATCCCACATCACATTCCTTGGAACCTTATTTCAGATTAAATAATTCATCAATAGTCCATTACTTGCACACTTAATACTTTGATCTTCATCTCATTATATAGCTTAGGCCTTATCCAATACCATGGGTCAAATCCTTAGTAATGCCGATGGTATTCTTAGACGGGATCAAATATCTTTTGTCACGCTCATTACTATGGGTCAATACCATGGTAAAGATCCTTGGTACTTAGGATACCATGGTGCGGAAACTATACATGACTTTTCTTTTCCATACTCAGGTATGTAAACAACTTCGCTTCACAGAACTCACGTGTATTTATCAAACATCACCTTCATCATTATTCTGTCTTTGGACTGATATGTCTTTGCCCAAACTCTCTGTCACATGTGTACTAGCTTGTAAAATTATCCTGCAAGCATCATGTTGAAAAAATTCATCAAGTTGATATCAAGGAAAACACACGTGTCATAATGCCAACATTATCAGCCATACCTAGGTTGTCAAGTAATTTTCAATATTAGATCAACTCTTTGGTCATATACTCATGTCAATAAAGAAGATCCTCATTGACTTCTTGCTGGCTTGTCTGTTCTTATCAACTCCAATAATTTTCTCTGAGAGTATACCCAGACTTTCTCTATGGCCCTATTTACATCATTGATAGGTGACCTTGTGCCTAGCATATATCAACATCATGGGTCTTTTTCTTTGTGGTTTCCCTTGTGTTCATGTAAGCTTACATTATCATACATTGGGATTCATCAGTACCTTGGTTTCCATTTGACCCTTTAGGTGGATTCCTCACCTTTGTGTCAAATTTCATTAGTCTTTGGTTTAGAGGATTTCTTTCATGCACAAATTTCATTTCTGCACAATGAAAATGTACTTGGTGGTGGTTACTTCATCATTTCTCATTCAGTTCCTTCCAAATTATTGGCCTGTGGGTTACACTCATGTTGGTTGATGTGGGATACCCTAATGCCTTCCTTCTAGCGAATATTTTCCTATCAAATCCAACTCAGTACTCTGGGAACAAGAAATAGAGTTATTTTATTAGTACCTTAGGTTTTACAATCATCAGCGATAGAATCCTTCGCTATTGATAGTGGGAATACATCAATGTCCCCTGATTGATAGATTCTTTCAAGCGTTCAACTTCAACTCCTTTATTTACACTTGTTAGATTGTACTAGGGTACCTTGACACTCATTATCATTATTGGTGATTTGTCTCACATTTGTTAATTCTATACATCAATGACTAGTAATCAAATGATTTATCACATGGTCAACTATAACACCTTTATTCCCATAGTGTAGAATTGTACTATTTGTGGTCAGTGAAGAACTAAGTTTGCATTATAATTTCTAATCACTTGACAACTGCTTTAACTTTTTTCCAGTGACATTCATACTTGTATTTTGAACACTCTTTCAACAACATTTTATATGTTGGAAACCGAGTCTTATACAATACCACTACTCCATTCATATGAATATTGTACTCATGTGAGGATCAGTTATACAACATATTTTGTACAAATATCCTCCTATATGATACTGATACATATCTCCATAGACTTCTTTTGCATCTATGATATGTTGTTCCATCATGTATTGATTTTATCATAATCAAACTTATGTATAGATATTGGATCCACATTATATTTGATCAACAAACAAGATTTACTACCTCTGAGCATGGGTATTCCCGCCTCAGATATGATTTTTTTTTCTAACTCCTTCTACAAGTATTTGATGGACTTCAATATGGTGATCTCCTCTCTAGCCTTTCCTATGACTCCTCATTTTATACAATGTATTTTGGCCATCAATCTCCCTTCTAAACTCATACATTAGGGGACATATTTTTATGGCATATTTCATCACTCCTATAGACTAGATGCTCTTATATGATCTGGGTAGATTTGTCTCCCCTTGCAAACCTATCCTTATCTCAAAAAAGTGTTTCTCAAAATCCATACGTGACTCTTGTATCATTTAAGAATTGTTCATTTAGGTAATGTAAAGGAGGTTTCACCCTTGAAGAGGATAATTTTCAAGTCATTGATTTATATTTTCTTTTATTTTATGATCTGGTTGCATAACATTTGCTATCAGAGCTTTCGATTCTTAGGTTCACTGCTTCAAATAGGCCATCTTGGAATTTTTTCTATAACATTTTTTCTATGAGACTTGAAAATTTGAAATTTCAACCATGTGGAGTAGAAATCTTGGTGAACTTTGTGTAAAACTTTTAGATCTCATTTTCTGAGATATGGTCTAAAGAACTTACAGTTTTTGTATGCTTTAGAATTCAATCTCAAACAGGTGACCTAGGGACAATCATCATAAATTTCTCTCAAATCATTGGATTTGAATTTAGTAAAATGTTACTGAAAGTGAACAGACTCTAGTTTTTTGTATATAGTTTTTAGGGCCGAAGGTTGAAACAGTCACAAGTGGAATTTCATACAAGTTCGCTCTACTGAACTAGTCGATAATTAGGTCATCATTGGAGATTTGCCATAACTTTACCTTGAGGAACCCAACTACATTCTGACTTGTGGATTTGCAAATAATATTCAGAGGGCTACCACAAGACAAACATTCAAAACTTGGAGATAAAAAATCATAAAGATAAAATCGCTTCAAGATTGAGATCCTAAAAGAAAAAAAAAAGGTGTGTATTTTTTTAAATTGCAAAACTTTTGATTTAAAAATAAGTTTTAAGTGATTTCAAGGGCATATTAAAGCATATATATCAGTATTTGTTTCTAAAATTCCTCCCAAACAAAAGAATTCTACACCCATTAATCCATCACAAATCTCGACTATGACGCATGAAAAGGAAGAATTGCAACATGATATATCAAAATCATGAGACTAAGTGCAACAAATTTCACTCTCACATAGAGAAACCAAAGATGAACTAAAAGGGGACATGGATGGTTTAAAAGCATAAATAAAAGGCGATGTGAATGGTTTAAAAGCAGACATGGAAGGCTTGAAGGAAGGTTTGACAAATTTGCTACAAGAAATGCTTCCTTATGGCGACAAGGTATTCCATGAAACTCATAATGAGATAAAAAGGAATGTTAATCATGATTTTAGAGACTCTAACTTTTATTTCAATACCAAACACATCCCAAATATCGATATGAAGAACTTCTATGGAAACGATATGATAACATGGGTACTACAGATGGTCCGAGAAATATTTTGATCTAGATGATGTGCAACGCTCACAAAAGGTATGCATTACACCTTTATATTTTGAACCTAATCATTTTATATAGTATATATGAATTTATTCTTGTAAACCAGTTGTCACTTGGTCAATTTTTATAGGGGAATTGATAGCACATTAAAATGATACAAAGAGCAACACCTTCTTTAGCCAATTGATAAATCTTAAGAAAAAGGGTTCAATGACGGAGCACATTGAGGACTTCAAAAAATTGAATATTATATTCTAGAGGAGCATATGATTGATGTCCTCATAGGGACTTTAAATGATAACATCCAACATGAGGTTCACCTTTGGGAACCTAATTCATTGGAGACGACATTCTGGGTGGCAAGAAACATTGAATGTAAAATTATGCCAACAAAGCAGTCTACCACTCACAATTATAAAGATGGATGTGTTGATGCTCATAGCCTCCCACAACTGACAAGGTTGACACCAAAACAACTGCAGGAAGAAAGAGAAAAAGGGATTTGTTACAATTGTGATAAAAAATACGTTAAAGGTCATAAGTGTGTCGAGAAGAAATTATTTTACATAGATTGTGAAGAGGAGGAAGAGAAGGAACAAGAAACATCAAAAGAAGAGGATATACACCAAGAACCAACCCTGGAAGAAGAAGAAATGAATTCGACCATATCTTGTAATGCATTAGCCAGAACCAATACTCCTCAAACTCTCAATATAGGAGGATATATCAAGAAGAAAAAGGTAATAGCATTGATTTATTTGGGTAGTACCCATAATTTTATCCATTTAAGATAACCAAGGAATTGAATTTCTTTCTATACCCAACACTAGAGTGTCAAGTGATGGTTTCAAATGGAGGAACTATAAATTTCTCTAGAGATTGTCACAATATCAAACTAACCGTGTGAAAAATATATATTGTATAGTCCAATTATTTGCATTCTAATGGGTCGTGCTGGTGTTGCAGTAGGAGTCCAATATTTGTGGACGATAAATTTTAATTTTCAAGAACTTTTCTTGAATTTTTTCTAGGAGGGAAAGGAAATTTAATTAAGGGGTATCATAGGGAAATTAGGGAAGATAATAAGCTCTAATGGCATGATAAATATTTTTAAGAAAGAACAATGAGGCATAATTGCACAATTATGCTCACTAGACATTCAAACATCGAAATCGTCCATTTCTCCATATCTGCAAAAAGTGTTGGACAAGCATTCTAAGGTATTTGAGACTCCCAAAAGCCTCCCATCTATTCATGATTATGGTCATGCTATTCAGTTGATTCGAAGAAGCGTTCCTCCAAACATTAGGCCTTACAAATATCCCTATGCCCAAAAGAGTGAAATTAAACGCATGGTTCTAGAAATGCTAGAGGCTGATATAATTCAACCTAGCCAACTTTCTTGCTTTGCTCCAATAATATTGGTGCACAAGAAGGATGGATCATAGCGTTTGTCTTCAAATTATAAGGAGCTCAACAAGCTCACTATTAAAGATGAATTTTCCATTCCTACCATTGATGAATTGTTGGATGAATTACATGGAGCAATTTACTTCACCAAGTTAGATCTTCCTTTAGGATATCATAAAATTATAATGAAGACTGAAGACATTTCGAAAATGAAATTCAAAACTCAGGAAGGTCATTATGAATTTTTGGTCATGCCTTTTGGCCTTACTAATGCACCTCTTCATTTCAATGTTTGATGAATTCCATTTTCAAACCCTTCCTTAGAAAATTTGTGTTAGTCTTTTTTGATGATATACTAATCTAAAAGAAGTTTTGGAAGGATCATGTTCATGTTGACAAGGTGCTCAAACTATTAGAGGAGAAACAATTATATGAAAAAACCTCCAAATGTTTCTTTGGAGTGTATGTGGTGGAATATTTGGGTCATATTGTATCTCATGAGGGTGTTAAGGTACGCCCTAACAAAATTAAAACCATTAAGGAATGAAAAATCCCCACAACTCTAATTTCTCACGTTGACAAGGTATCATCACAAGGTTGTTAAGAATTATGGGAGAATAACAACACCTCTAACAACATTACTGAAGAAATATGCATTTTCTTGGACTCTAGAGGCAACTAAAGCCTTTGAGCATCTTAAAAAGGTAATGAGCAAAACATTAGCCTTAAGTACACTAGACTTCCAAAAAGCCCCTTTTTGTGGAAGGTGATGCCTTAGGAAATGGAATTGGTGTTGTTTTAATCCAATAAGGAAGACCCATTTCTTTTGAAAGTTGTCCAATCAAGGGAAATTATTTACATAAACCTATTTACGAGTAGGAAATGTTGGAAATACTACATGCACTACAACAATGGTGACCTTACCTAATGGGAAGAAAATTCAATGTGAAAATATATAATGATAGTATTAAATACTTTTTGGAATTAAGATTATCTTCAGAAAAGCAGAAAAATGGGTCACAAAGATGTTGGGTTATGACTTTGAAATATCTACGAAAAAGGGAAGAAAAATGTTGTTGGAGATGCACTTTCAAGAAAGGATGAGGATGTGGAAACATTTCTACATGTTATTTTTGTTATCCAACTTGATTAGGTAACTTAAGCAAGGGATAAATGGAAGAATGATGAAGAGGTGTGGACACTTATTCAAAAGTTGCAGCAAGATCCCAGTGCATATGATACATTTATCTAGAAAAATGATTAATTATGGTACAATGATCGCTTATATCTATGTAAGAATTCCCAACTCAAAAAAAAATATTCTTTTGGAATTTCACACCTCCCCATTAGGAGGGCACTCAGGACTTTTAAAAACTTACCATATGGCCAAGAAGGAATTTTTTTGGGATGGTCTTAAATTTGATATTTAGAAGTTTATGGGAGAATGTTTGGTTTTCCAACAAAATAAAGTTGAGACAATTAAGACCCTGGGTCTGTTACAACCTTTAGAAATTCCAAGTCATCAATGGGAGGAGGCCTCAATGGATTTTATCACAGGTTTACCCAAGTCTAAAGGAAAGAGTGTCATCATGGGGGTAGTTGATAGACTTACCAAGTATGCACACTTTTGTGTATTATCCCATCCTTTTAAAGCCAATACAATTGCTACAACACTTATGGAAATAATTCAAAATCTACATGGAAACCCAAAAATTATTGTAAGTGATAGAGATCTGATTTTCTTTGGTAATTTTTGGACGAAATTATTTTCTTGTCTTGGTACTTAATTAGGTCATAGCTCATCTTATAATCCTCAATCTAACATTAAAATTGAGATAGTGAATAAATGATTGGAAGGATATCTTCGTTGCCTTTTATCTAATAAACAAACACAATGGGTCAAGTGGTTACCTCTGGTTGAATGGTGGTATAACACTTCCTTCCATACTATAGTAGAAATGACCCCATTTATGGAACTTTATGGATATCATCCATTTTCCATCACCTCATCTTTAAGAGGAAATTCTAAGGTTCAAGCAGGGGAAGAACACATCAAGCATTAACAACAAGTTCTCCAACTCTTAAAGGATAATCTCACTTTGGCGCAAAATCGAATGAAACAACAAGCATATCAACATCGTAGTGAAGAAAGGGTTTGACATAGGCGATTGGCTATTTTTAGGCTACAACCATACAAAAACATGTCCCTCAAACAAACTAAGAAGGTTAATAAATTATCACCAAAGTACTATGGTCCTTACAATGTGTTGCAAAAGGTTGGTATTATGGTATGCAACTTGGATCTACCTACATCTTCCCTAGTACACTCAGTTTTCTATGTTTCATGCTTAAACAAGGTTATCAGTGACAAGCTCTCAGTTCAAACAATATTATCAGAACTTGAAAATAAGGAAAAATTATATTGGAGCATGACGTAGTCATAGAAACAAGAACCTGATAGCTATGGAATCGATCAATTTCAGAGTATCTCATTAAGTGGAAGAAATTACCTGCTGAGGATTCCACATGGGACGATAAGAATTTTATACAAAGCATCTAGAGCTACTCAAGCGTTGAGGACAACACGACTTTTGAAGGAAAAGGGTAGGTTAGTTCACTATAATACTAATGTAGCCTCCTTATTGTTATTGTTAGTGTAGCCCTTTTATTGTTATTTTTGTACCCATGTAGCACCCATATTGTTATTGTTGTACCCCATAGAATTCCATGATTGTTATTGTTGTGCCCTTACATTATTATTGTTATGTAGGCTCTAATTATATTGTGACCCCTTAGACTCCTATATATAGCAAGGAGGTCTTGTCATTTGTATCATCCATTAATTGTTCATTTATATGATGTAAAGGAGGTTTCCCCCTCAAAGAGGCTAATTTTCAAGTTGTTGATCTATCTTTTCTTTTGTTTTTTGATATGTTTGCATAACAGATTTAGTTCAACATCGACACAACAAACACATTGAACTATAAATGCAATTCATCAGAAAGTTAATTCATGATAATTTCTTGAAGTGCACTTTTCCTCTACAAAAGATTAAGATGCATACATTTTCATGGTCTCGTATAGAAGTGAAGTTTTCCTAACCTCTACCTTTGTTATGATTTCAATAAGTTTCCATTAAAGGGAAATAAGCTCTAAAACCTCCTCCTATTGTGTTACCTTTGTAAATCCTTCAATCCTATCCCAAGTCGGTCTTAGGGGGGATTTTAGGATATTTAGACACTTAGAGATTAGTTAAGATCAACTTGGTCTAATGTACTTTAGGTGAAAGTGTTTTTATTTAGTAGTATATGTTTGTAATTATGCAATCTAATGGGCACGATATGTTCTAGACATAAAGTGACTTGATAACACATATTATGCTTGGTATTCATAGATATTGATCATTGGCTTAGCACCCAATGGCCCATGATTTCTATTCAAGAAGCATAGAGGGTCATTTGATAATCATTGATTGTTATAATTTCTCTTATGATTTGTTTTTTTATTTACATTAATATATTTCCTCAAGTGACCATATTGGTTGGGGCCATGGGCTGTTTCCTCTTAGATGGTTTTAACCATGTAAAAACAATGTTGTAATGATCTTTGATATGTTAATGCGAGTAGTTACTTAAATTTTTAATAAGGTGTGGAGTGCCCACCCTATTTCGTTAAACATATTTTGCCATCACTAATTTTGAAACATAGCCATTGCAACTACCACTTGTGGAGATAAAGTTGTTGAAAAAAACATTGTTTTGTCTTTCATTAAAAATAATAATATGATTTGAAAAATATCATAGAAGCAAACCTTTATAGAATGCACAATCTTCTTACTTGTAAGAAATTATTTATTAGTGTTTTGATTAAAAGTTACACAATGAGAATTCAAGGAACTCCGAATTCAAGGAACTCCAATCAAAAGGAAATCATTTTCATAATAGAAACCACATTTGCTTCTTGTACTTTTGAATCTAATTTCAAAGCACATTTTGAGAATAACATTTTAAAAAATGATTCAAATCAATTTCCTCGACTACTTTAAATTAAATTAATAAGTTAATTGAAAATCATAGAACAAATTAAATTAATAAGTTAATTGAAAATCATAGAACAAATATCCTCTCAGGAAAATCATTGATCGAGAAAAACAAAGAGAAAAGGCATGATTTCTAACTAATACTCTATCATTAAAATAGAAAAATTACAATCATAAATTAGAAGTTTCATGAGTGAAAAGAAACCATTAAGGTTTCGTTAGGACTTGTATCAAGTATTTATCTTGAACATGAATACAATAGTGAATACGCTGCAGTCTATGACAAGTTACCTACCAATTACTTCTTGGATTTTGAAAATACAAGCGTGTGATAATGTTCCCTAACCTCTATGTCTTCCTTCTGATAATAAAACTCAAATTGACGAGGGAGAGAAAATCTCCAAAATTTGGATTGTTCAAAGATATAGTTTGCACAATTTTGAAAACTCTTCGTAATTAAATTGTCTACCATGTAAGGAAGCAAAAGTTGATCTTGAAAACCCTATTTTTGTTCCAGCAATGAGTTTGAGCGCCGAAATCTCATTTATTGATCTTATACGACTTGACATTATTAAAATATTTAAATAAGGTCAATAATATTTTTGAATTTAATGAATTTATTCTCTTGAAAAACCCTTATAACATTACATTTGTAGTACTTATAAAGACTTAAAATTACATTTTTTTTCCTTTTAATTCGAATGGAAGGAATTTTATCAAATTTCAAGTAAAAGATGTTTAAGAAAAACTAAAATACTATTTTTTTGGAAGTTTTTCTGGTGGGTTTTTCCGGCTTAATTTTTCTAAAATCTGGCAAGAATTTATTGAAATCACAAGTTTGATGAGTAAACCTTGCACAATTGAAATGTCCTAACAGATTTTTTCGGAGTGTTAGAATCCATATTTACAATCAGAAAACCACTTTAAATAACACAAATTAAGATTTCACTTTAAAATTATCAGTTAAATAAAATCCAAAAAATCAGGCTAAAGACAACTCAATCATCAATAAAACACAGTAATGAATAAACGGAATCAATGGGCAAGCGACGTCATAGGTCTTTGCTCCTCCAATAGCTTCTCAAAGTATATACTTGTGGACCCGATGATCCAGAAATCTCTCGTAATTCTAAGGATTGGGTTTCCATATATTAAATGAGATTGCCCTATCGCTTGGCAACCAATAGCTTTGCACTCAGCACGTGGGTGTGAGCCCACAAGTAGCCGGCCATGATGTAGGGATTTCACTCCGTTTCAATTTGCTGGTATTACATTTTCGTCCGGATTTCACTTCCATTGTATTCAGATTCCATTTCCTTTTCTCATAAACTGGAAAATAGATCAAGCGATCGTTGAAGCTCAACTGATCTTTGCAGCGTTTCAGGGACTTTAAAATGCCAGCACTTGCAGGAGATGATCGATCATCCTCTTATATTCTCCTGGTGAGTGATGTAGTGATTCTGTAATAAATTATATTATGAGCGTTCTCAATGATCAACAAATTATATTATTGAGATTTTGGTGTGCGTGGTTGAATTATGTGGATCATTATTAAATTAAAATGGTTGAAGGGAACTGATGGTGCAGGTGCAACACCTAATTGAAAAATGTATTGTGTTCAACCTGGATCGAAGAGAATGTGCGGAGGCGCTTTCAAAGCACGCCAATATCTTACCAGTAATAACCATCACAGGTACTTAATCATAAACCTTACACACACATCCACACCGTTGTTTCACACAAATTGAAATATCTATCCTGTCATTGTCAGTAAGTTATCTACTGTAATTTGCAGTGTGGAATGAATTGTTAGGATATTCCGACACATAGGAATAGTTAAGTTTAACTTGGTCTAGTATAGAGTTAGGTATAGAGTTAGGTAAAGTGTGTTTTCTTTACCGTTGTACATTTTGTAACTTACAATCCGACGGTCACGATATGTAGTGATCCGACGGTTCATTCTCTCCTCGGTATTACCGACACTTGATCCGTGGCTTGACACCCGATTGGTCCATGAATTCTATTTAAAGCGCATGGAGGGTCTTTTGTAGGTTAACCGTGCATGAGAGAAGCTTATGTAAATTTT
>APFE030870660.1:0-16908 GCA_000404065.3 Pinus taeda | reverse complement strand
TCCCTGTCTCCTATGATGACCACCCCTCTTAGGAACCCTCTGCTGTACCACCACCTCTGTAGCTGATGAATGGTCATCACTAGGCTCATAACTCTCGGTGTCTGACATGGTTTTGGAACCAGATGAGCAAGCTGAAAGGTAAATAGAACTGCTGCCTCTACCTGCAAAATGCTGAGAAGTATGTTGTTTTCAAGGGGAAAAATCATAAGGGAAATGTTAGGGGAGGGATTTTTAATAAGGAATGGGAAAATATAAAAACATGGATTTTTAGGGATAATTCACAAAATGTTTAAACATATCATCTCATCTTTTAGGAAATCATTTGCAACGAAATACTTTATTAGGATTTTATCATAAGGGAAAACATGTATGATAGTGACCAAGGGAAAGGACATACCTTTCAATAGGGGTATGGGATGGCATTGTTCATTTGAGTTTTTGTCCTTTCATGTACATTTGGTCGTAGGGGAAGGAGGGCTTTATTTACATTTTTGTCAAAGGGAGAAAAGGGATTTCATTGACAACTTCAAAAGGAAAAGAGTAAAAGGGAAAACAGGGTTTGGTTTTGGGAGACACAGCAAGTAGACCATAACTACAACAATATGCCCATTGTCTAAATATATACAGCTGCATCTTTTTATTTTTTCTATGGATATATAACAGCAGCATGCCTTCTTCTTTTTTTTTCAATGACTATACACACCAATATCTCTTTTGTTCATATTTGGTCATTTTGGCATATTATTGCTATTTTTTCTTTTCACATAATATTTTTATATTTTTTGTTATTGTTTTTGTTTTCCTTGCTGTTGTTCATTTAATTTGTTTGCTGTGTGGAGGGTATTAGGGTTTGGGTGGAATATGAAAGGGCATTAGGGTTTTGTAAAGGGATTTGGGGAGGGATAGGGTTTTTAGGAATTTGGGATGTGAAATTTAGCATTTCTTGCAAATGAAATAAGAGATAAACATGTATTAACATTTGTGAATTTAATTTAAAAGGAAACAAGGAGGGGATAAGAGGGACTTAAAACCTTGAGAAAACACACAAACCCTAGCATAATGCCTACATTAACAACAACCAAATTCACCCATTCTCTTGCAAATCTTAAAGGATAAAACCATTAGACACATCATTATTTAATCATCCCTTGGCATCATTGATGAATTTAGAGCCTACCTCGATCGATTTGGCACTTGGGAGGGCGATTTGATCGATTTGGAGGGTTTCTGGCAAACTCAGGCTGAGTGGTCGTGCCGCTGGTTCGAGTGGTCACACCCCTGCTGAGTGGTCACACCCCTTGAAAAAACGCACTGCAGAGAAGGCTCTGAGTGGTCGCGCCCCTCCCAACTGGTCGCGCACCTGGTTCGAGTGGTCGCGCCCCTTGGAAATGAACCCAATTGCTCCAAATCGCCTTCTTTGAGCTCTCTCTTGTCTTTGCAAACTCTCAAATGCATAATGAGACATGTTTAGAGGGAATTTAGTCTTTGTAGGCCCAAATTTGAAAGAATTGAATCACCAAACCCACTTTCTAATGTTTTATGTTTTGACATTCACTTTAACACTGATTTAAGTTCACTTTGCCTGAATTTGATCTTTTGAGTATTTTAACTTGGTTCTTTTTGCAGGTTGACTATCTGATGGACTCTGGTGAGGAAACCAGGGTTATTGCCGGCATTCTGAAGAATTTTGAAAAATTTCCTTATTTTTGCAAATTTCACATGACCTTGGGTTTAAAAACAGAGTTTTTAAATCCAAGGTAATAAATGAGCTGTAGCTTATGAAAATATGCAAATCGGAACATATTTAAATAGCTCCTTCTGGCTTGCTGGGTTACTATTGACCTTTGACTCATGAACCTTGCAGTGATTTTTGACCAAAACCCTAGACCAAGAACTTGGGATTTCAAAACAAAATAAAAACAATGTGACACAATTAATTCAAATGATTAATGACTGATCGCAGCAGAAGCCCAAGAAAGGGAACAAAGACCAGCTCCCTCCATCAGTGTTATGGCATGCCTAACGGGATGCAAAACTGATGCTGATGAGACACCTACCTATGCATATGCAAAGAGTTGTTGATCACCGATGGAGGGCTCAAGACCAACACTAACACCCACCAAAATGATTGACTTTGCAAATAAAACTAAAAAAAACTTATTGTTTTTAGTTTTATCATGAAAAAGACCGCTCAGAACTCCATGCAAGCACCAGAGTACATGCAACCGTCGACCCATGTCCAATTGTCAACCTACTGAAGCTGCTGAACTTCCAGACCAACCTTCAATCACGTGCACTTCTTGCAAACCATGTACAGTCACCCATCAATCTGTTTAGAGCCGAAACCAGGTATTTATCCAAATTCCCTGAGAAACCCTGTTTAATTCCCAAACCCGCACTCAATTGCTGTAAGCTATTAAGTAATTAAGTAAAACAGGTGCCCAACAACTCCAAACCATTATGAACTAAACCAATTGGCCCCCAGTTTTATAGAAAACCCTTTGCCCCGTCCTTAAATCCATAAGAACCAAGGATGGATATGCCAGTTGCATTGAATGCCATACCCATTTCTACTCCCCACAGGGATTTAGACCATCTCCCGTTAGCAGACAAAGATTTTCAAATTAAAGACATCTCTGTTGAAGAATCCCCATTGAAATTGTGTTTGTTGAGGAGGTAAATCGCCTTTGCAGTTAGAGGCGATCCCTACTAGCCCAGACTCGGTCTAGCAACAATCATCAAATGCTATGGCGCAAGTTGCTAATTGCAAGTTAACAGACCAATGATGAAGGCCTACCTAGATTCCAACGCTAGTGCTTGTAGAAGAGGTGGTGCTCCCGTTCCTTTGCTCCGACAGATCACAATCCTCACAATCTCCATGAGTGGACACCTACACATACTAGGAACGACACAAACACAAGCATAAAATCCAGCATATGCAACTATATATCAGTCATAAAGGATATAACTCATCATCATCACAAATAACAACAAGAGTGGAACCATAACTAATAGTCGTTCATTAATAATTAATCAAAGGGGAATATAACCAATGTTCTGACGCTGGATTCTCCTTTGGCGGGTAGTTAGCAGCACATGTCTCGCAAAGCCTGTCGGGAATAAGGACAAGCCTCTATCTTTGGTTCTTGGACAATAATCTCCTTGCTTGGATTTGGCCTTATGGGAATCAAGAACGCTCTTGCAGCATGAAGCTCTTGGAAACTTGACAATTCTAAATCTCTGGAACTCTGGAACTAACTTGCAAAGGAAAATGGGCAAGCTTTTATAGATGGAGGAAGGGGAGTTGGGATCATAGCCAATAATCATGGGATTAGCCATATTATCAAGGAAGCTTCCATGAGAGGTGGAAAACCACTTCCTCTCTATGGAAATCCGTAGCCGAACCACCCAACTCAAGATAGATAGCAGTCCAGGAATTTGTTAGGATGAAACTTTCGCCATTTATTTGTTAAAAAACACCTCTGATTAGGGTTGGCGCGGGCGCGACTCTATGATAGAGCGCCAATTGGCGCGCTCTCTTTGGAGGATTTGCCCCCTTGGCGCGAGGGCTACACTATGGAACCGCGCCAATGGAAAAAGAGCTATTTTTAGGGTTTTTCAGCAGGAGATGTCTTCAGGGAAAATAAAGCTCATGTTCAGGGGAATGCAATGCAATTGTTTGTAGGCCATGTCACTTCTCATAGGTCTCGGAATGAGTCCTCCAAGTTACGGGAGAGGGGTAGCAGGGACGGTGACAAATTGTTGTGTAACAGATGCCCCCTAAAGCATGAGGCCCGAGAGAGAGGCAGGGGTGAAATGCTTTACGAGAACATGTCCAACCGAAAACACTACCACTAGAAAACCTACGTGGAGAAGTACAACTGATATCTCAAATACATGATATATGTGGTATGGGCGCAGCCATCCATAACAGAGTACACAATAATCTAGATCCAAGGTATGGGTGCAGCCATTCAGTGAGGATCGATAAATAGACTCAGGCATGGTCGTAGCCATCCAGTGAATGAGTCATGTAATAATCATAATAATCCACAAAATCACAGCCTGGATCCCAACAGACAAAATCCAGGGTCTTGCGCTCCATCTCGATTCGAACAAAGTACAAGTTCAAGCATGCGAATATAGGAGTCGAAGTCGAACATGCAGGAACATCGTCTGATTACCAACCAATGATGATAGTTGTTAACAGATGTGAGAGGTACCACCAATAATGACAATGGCCCTCAAGGTACTACAGATACAATCTATGGCATGTGAATCAGTGAGCCAGCATCGAACACCCGTAGAATCATTCGATCGGAGGCCAATGATGAAAACCTCGCGTCAAATACGAAGAACCTACCATTGAGGCATGCATGTTCCAAGGCACTAGAAGGGAGTCTTTAGATCAGCTTCTTGGATAATGAGATGAAGTCGATAGGAAGTGACC
The DNA here is from genome assembly GCA_000404065.3 of Pinus taeda. Classification (NCBI taxonomy): domain Eukaryota; kingdom Viridiplantae; phylum Streptophyta; class Pinopsida; order Pinales; family Pinaceae; genus Pinus; species Pinus taeda. The sequence goes on along the minus strand of APFE030870660.1, from coordinate 12,458 downwards.
TTGATCGAAGGTGGGCCATAGTGTTTCCCACATCATCGACGCGAGATAAAGGAGGATAATGTTTTTGTGAATCAGGATTATATGGGTTATCAGAGGGAGGTTGTTTTTTCACAGAGGTCAACTTCTCTTGAACATATCGGTGGCACGACAGTGGACTTGGCAGTATTTGACATCAATCAATCAGAGGTCATGGTGACAAGGCAAAGAGCAGATGAGAGGTCAAACAGGATCACCCAAACCCATGGAGGCAAGTGAAAAACGAGATGAGATGTTCCCACCCTGACACGAATGCAGACAAGTGCCATGTTTAAGAGCGGCATACTGCCGACACGATAATGATTCTGGTTCCATTTTCCCCACCATTTCTGGCGAGTACCCCAATTATTTTTATTAACAAGCTTGAAGGGGATAGCATATGCTTGTAAAATGTCATTTTGACGGAATCCAATGTCATCAAGTTTTAACAAGTCTGACAAAGGGAGAACTCGACGTCTTTTCATGTTTAGAGAGTTTGAAAAGACAACAGAAAAGTAAACTCCAAGGGGGTCCTTTTTCGTAAAGTTGTGTCTCTCGAGCCCGAAAAAGTATAAAACAATACTCGAAAGAACTGCCCGAACATTACGATCGAGGATTACTTTCCATGATTAGTGACTTCGACCTGAAAAAGTAAAAAAGCGACAGAAATCACGTCGTTTCATAACAGTTAACGAGCCTGAAATGACAAGGGCTCGACGATCTTTTCGTCTTTACACGGTCAGAAAAGAGCTTAAAGGAGACCGCCTCTTATTTACATTTAACGAGTCAAGAGGAAATACTCGGCAATCTTTTCATATTTAGACAGTCAGAAAAGAGCTGAAAGCAGACCTCCATTTTGATTCTCTTTAACGAGTCAAAAAGGGAAAAAATACTCGGCAATCTTTTCATATTTTACGACTCAGAAAAGAGCTTAAAGGTGACTCGTCCTAGAGGAACGAGTGGTATAAAGGGTAGCAACTAGTTCCGGCAATGATGGAACTGCTCAAAACATGTAATGGTCAAGAGGATGGCTAATAAAACCACTCATTCTTGCGGTTCCTCGGGAAAGGAAAAAACAACCGAGTGAAAGCATATGATAGGCCAAAGAGATGGTGGCAATGCAATGAAACAACCAAGGCTCATCTAGCATAATTGAGCGGATAAAAATGGAAATCACGAGATGTACATCGGATATGGGTTCATTTTTACACAAGCTTGAACCATGGAGAACTCTGCTTGGATTCAATTTCATGTTTACACGAGCTTGAAATGAAAAACTATGCTTGTTATAAGTTCGCATGTCCCCAGCATAATGTCACAAAACGAGGTACATGCCCCCCAATCTTCATTGCATTCAACAAAGTGGATGGAATGAAGGTTCACTTTCGAGATCTTGGAAAGACTTGACTTGTATTTTACGAGATCTTAATCAAAAGACTCGATTTGGAAAGGGAGTTGTTTCATTTTTTAATGAGTTGGACATAGGAAAGCGACTATGCTCCGACCAGACCCAATTTCATTTTTTAAAGAGCTTGACATAGGAAAAGAACTATTCTCCGACCAGGCCCAGTTTCATTTTTTAAGGAGCTTGACATAGGAAAAGAACTATGCTCTGACCAGACCCAGTTTCATTTTTTAAGGAGCTTGACATAGGAAAAGAACTATGCTCCAACCAGACCCAGTTTCATTTTTTAAGGAGCTTGACATAGGAAAACGAACTATGCTCCGAACGAACTTCATCATAATGAACAGGAAGTTTTTGCTTCCAAGAGTGTCACTCCTGGTGGAAGGACAACATCTTTGAATTCAGGACCCAATGCCTCAAGGACACTATGCACGATGGCATCATCACTGGATACAGGCACGAGATAAATAGCCACGTAGTTGACCTGCGGTGGGGTAGATACAACTCGTGGATAAAAACCAGGAGGGTATGACAACTGCGCAGGAGGTACCGGGAGACTAAAGAATGATAATTGATCGATAGTCACAATTATTCCATCATGTGGAAAGCAAACCACATGGAAAAGTGAAGAGACAGGGGCCCCCGTGGCATAAACATAGTCACGGCCAAGGAGAAGACTAAAATCTAAAGCACCTTGGGTAACCAGTACGTCTATATGGACGGTTTTGCCACCCAAAGTAATAGGGAACTTTGAAAGGATCCCTAATGGTTGACTGGTTCCTCCATCAAACGCTAACAGATTCTGTGTAACCAACACAAGCTATGGGGAGCCCAAAGCTTGCCAAGTAGTGGAAGACATATGACTGACAGATGCACCCTCATCCAAGACAGTGCCATGTACTGCCTTATCATAGGCATGTACTGTAATCTGGAAAGGCACATGGGATGGAAGGTGGAAAGCAATCAGGTGACTCCAGTCGAAGGAAACGACTGAGCTACTTGGTGGGGGAATCGTATGATTGCCCCCCTACTCTAAAGGAACCGAAGAAGGACTCTCTGGATAAGTTGGGATAGGAGGGTCGTTTTCGGACTCAGGAGAATCTGACGAGATGAGAATAACATGAGCATGATGCTCTTCTAAAACAGAGTGATCGACGGGTGGTGAACCTGAGTCGACACTCTTTCTGACCAATGGTTGGTCTAGAACAGGCTTAGCACAGCTAGGTTCAGAAAGAGGAGGATGGAAAAGAGAAGGATCTGGGTCAATCTCTTTGTCAACAGGGAGAGTATCTGAAGAGAGCCTTTGATAACCAATGGGAAGTTGGGGTGAGGAAGCTGTAAGAATTTCCAAGACAACGGAATCTTTATCCATGAGCAGACAAAGGTGAAGGGGATGGTTGCCTTCACATAGCCGACAGGGGAATTGAATCTTCCCTTTCTTCTAAATGTTGTTAGTTGATAGGTTAGCATCACCTTGAGCTTTAGAGGACAATGAGGGACAAGCCGGATCGTGAGACCATGCTTCTAAGACCCTAGGGATGCCAGGACAATCACGAAGAAGATGGTCTCCCTTGCACAATTTACAAGGAAACTTAACCTTCTGCGAAGGAGCAAAAGGAGTTCCGACCTGAGCTGTACTCGGGGCAGTAGCTACACTTTTAGCCTCTCGCTTATGAGACTTCTTCTTCTTCTTCTTCTTCTTCTTCTTCTTCTTAGCCACCTGGTTACTTGAATCTAGACTTTCACCAGGAGAAGTAGAAGATGAGGACATAGAAATAGGCGAAGAAGGGGAGAGGTCCACCCTGGAATCAACATGATGTTGTTCGGGTGGAGGAACTGATTGACCAGTAGTTGAGACATTAGAGACCACAGAGGTTGAGAAAAACCAAACAGGAAACCCAACAATTAACCCAGGAAGGGACAACGTTGCCATGTAAGGAGCACCAATATTCCCAAAAGGAGGAAAATGACCAAGATTCCCATCAGAGGGGATTCTTGGGTTGGTGAACTTTGGAAAAGTTGCCATAAAAAACTGAAAATCACACACGGGGCTGAAAAAGAGTCAAGGCACACAATAAAACGGCCAACAAGCAGAATCTAACAGGGTGTGTGATCACGGGTGATTTAATTTTTACCACATTGAAATTAAGAAACATCACCATTTCATGTTTTAAGAGTCAAGAAACGGATAAAAGGTGACTCTATCACTTTCAGATTTGAAACAAGCATGAAAGGAAAAGCGCTTGGTGATCCTTTCAAATTTAGGGAGTTAGAAAAGATCAAAATGATTGCTCAGGGATACTAGGCAAAGAGGGTGTACCAAATAACCGTGAATTGCAATATACACCTTGGTTTTAGAAACGAAAGAGAAATCAACCAAGGACTTTCCGTACCTGCATGCAATCTCCCCGAATGTTGTGTTCGGTGTATCAAGGGTATAGGGCGGCAGACTCGGCTTCCTATGGATAAAGGATGATAACCTAGTGGGGTATCCCCATATACTCGACGGTACGTGGGAGCACGATTCCTTACTAGACCACTATTGAGTCACAAAAGGAGGAATCACCCAACCTTGAGTGGAAACAAAAGTGACTAGGTTTAACGACGCTGGAGCACGTCTCTAGCCTAGACCTCTAAACAGTGTGCGTTATGTTCCAATGCGTTGTTAGGTTCATTCAGTTCATTTTAAAGTTGATCTTGGATTATGTTTCAGTTTTTAGGCCTTACCATATGTAGTGTCTCAAAATTCCCTAAATGCAAGCTATATGCCACAGTATATCATTTTATTCGATGAATGCTAACTATAAGAGAGTTGAGAGCTTTCATAGAAACAAAATGATCATAAAACAACCAACGATATCTCTAATGCAGCTAATGGAAATCAAACAGCTTTTCTTCAAAGTCACTAATCACTAATAACAACGAAAAGCTCTAATTCACATTAACTAATGAAAATAAAAAGAGATTTTTTTTTTTTAATGTTAAGGGCAAGATGCACTAAACAAACTTTGAGAAATGATAATAAGAGATCAAAACAAGCAAATTTCACTCAATGCAAGCACAATCAGATCCCTAAATTGACAAAGCAGTCCTTCAAAATCGAGAAAAATCCCAAAGACACAAATGAGCCGTGTAATCTAGGCCCAAAGAGAAACAAGGTGGAATTCAAGTGAAAAAGAGGTAGGTCACTCAAACAACGTAATGAAATGATTAAAAACCACTAAAAAAGTGCAAGGGAGCAATGAGAAAGTCGACTGGACCAATAAAAGAACAAAAAAATCCTAAGGAAGGCTCGACAGACAAAGCCACTAGATGCCCTAGTGTTACACAGCAATTGGTCACCATCCTGCTACCCCTCTCACGTATCTTGGAGGACTCATTCCGAGACCTTTGAGAAGTGACATGGCCTAAAAACGCTTGCATTGCATTCCTCTGAACATGAGCTTTGTTTGCCCTGAAGACATCTCCTACTGAAAAACCCTAAAAATAGCTATATTGGCGCGGTCCCATAGTTCAGCCCTCGCGCCAAGGGGGCAAATCCTCCAAAGAGGGTGCACCAGTTGGCACTCTGTCATAGAGTCGCACCCACGCCAACCATATTAAGAGGTGTTTTTTAACAAATAAACGACGGAAGTTTCGTCCTAACATATTCCTGGACTGCTATCTATCTTAAGTTGGGCGGTTTAGCTATGGATTTCCATAGAGAGGAAGTGGTTTGCCACCTCTCATGGAAGCTTCCTTGATGATATGGCCAATCCCATGATTATTGGTTATGATCCCAACTCCCCTTCCTCCATTTATAAAAGCTTGCCCATTTCCTTTGCAAGCTAGTTTTTTGAGTTCCAAAGTTTCAGAATTCCCAAATTCCCAAGAGCTTCATGCTGCAAGAGCCTTCTTGATTCCCTTAAGGCCAAATCCAAGCAAGGAGAATATTGTCCAAGATCCAAAGAGAGAGGCTTGTCCTTGTTCCTGACAGGCTTTGCGAGACATGTTCTGCTGACTACCCGCCAAAGGAGAATCCAGCGTCAGAACATTGGTTGTACTCCCCTTTGATTGATTATTAATGAATGACTATTGGTTATGGTTTCACTCTTGTTATTATTTATGATGATGATGAGTTATGTCTTTTCTGACTGACATATAGTTGCATATAAGGATTTTATTCTTGTGTTTGCATTGTTTCTTGTATGTGTAGGTGTCCATTCATGAAGATCGTGAGGATTGTGATCTGCCAGAGCAGAGGAACGAGAGCACCACCTCTCCTACAAACAATAGCGTTGGAATCCAGGTAGGCCTTCATCGTTGCTCTGTTAATTTGCAATTAGGAACTTGCGCTATAGCGTTTGATGATTTTTCCTAGACCCGGTCTGGGCTAGTAGGGATCGCCTCTGTCCGCAAAGGGGATTTACCTCCTCAACAATTTGGCGACTCCGCTAGGGAGCTTGTCTTTCCTTTTTGGTTGTTTCTTGATTTTTTGCTTGCTTGGTCAGCCTTTTGGGCTGGTTTCTTTTTCTGTTTTTGCTTCTTGGTTTACCTAGTTATCGTTGGCCTGGTTTTGGATTGCTTATTTTTCATTTTGGCACAAAAAACTTGACTGGCACGCTTTTTTGCATAACAGTCGTGCCAATTGGTGTTAGTTGTCAATATATCACTCGCGCCAATCCTTAAAAGGTGCTAGTTTCAGCCTGACAGTCGCACCAGGCCTGGGAACTGCTAAAGTTTGCTTGATTTTAAGCCTTTTGAGCTTGTTATTCTTTTTTGGATACATTTTCTCGACTGCTTGAGTGTGTTGGAGTCCTATTTGACTAGTTTTAACCTTCATCCTTTGGTTGTTTGCCATTTTCTATCGATTCCACATTTTTAACCCTAGGTGTTACATAGAAATTTGTCATCGTCCCTGCTACCCCTCTCCCGCATCTTGGAGGACTCATTTTCGGACCTATGAGGAGTGACATGGCCTAAAAACACTTGCATTGCATTCCTCTTAACATGAGCTTTGTTTGCCCTGAAGACATCTCCTGCTGAAAAACCCTAAAAATAGCTATTTTTCCATTGGCACGGTCCCATAGTTTAACCCTCGCGCCAAGGGGGAAAATCCTCCAAAGAGGGCACGCCAGTTGGTGCTATGTCATAGAGTCATAGCCACGCCAGCCATATTAAGAGGTGTTTTTTAACAAATAAACAACGGAAGTTTCGTCCTAATAAATTCCTGGACCGCTATCTATCGTGAGTTGGGTGGTTTGGCTACGGATTTCCATAGAGAGGAAGTGGTTTGCCACCTCTCATGGAATCTTCCTTGATGATATGGCCAATCCCATGATTATTGGTTATGATCCCAACTCCCCTTCCTCCATTTATAAAATCTCGCCCATTTCCTTTGCAAGTTAGTTTTTTGAGTTCCTGAGTTTCAGAGTTCCCAAATTCCTAAGAGCTTCATGCTGCAAGAGCCTTCTTGATTCCCTTAAGGCCAAATCCAAGCAAGGATACTATTGTCCAAGATCCAAAGAGAGAGGCTTGTCCTTGTTCCCGACAGGCTTTGTGAGACATGTTCTGCTAACTACCCGCCAAAGGAGAATCCAACATCAGAACATTGGTTGTACTCCCCTTTGATTGATTATTAATGAACGACTATTGGTTATGGTTCCACTCTTGTTATTATTTATGATGATGATGAGTTATGTCTTTTCTGACTGACATATAGTTGCATATACTCGATTTTATGCTTGTGTTTGTATTGTTTCTTGTATGTGCAGGTGTCCATTCACGGAGATCGTGAGGATTGTGATCTGTTAGAGCAGAGGAACGAGAGCACCACCTCTCCTACAAACAATAGCGTTGGAATACAGGTAGGCCTTCATCGTTAGTCTGTTAATTTGCAATTAGGAACTTGCCCTATAACATTTGGTGATTGTTGCTAGACCTGGTCTAGGCTAGTAGGGATCGCCTCTGTCCGCAGAGGGGATTTACCCCCTCAACAATTTGGTGACTCCACTGGGGAATCGATAGAAAATGGAAAACAACCAAAGGATGAAGGTTAAAACCAGTCAAACGGGACTCCAACACACTCAAGTAGTCGAGAAAATGTATCCAAAAATAAATACCAAAAAATCATGGGATCATAACCAATAATTATGGGATTGGCCATATCATCAAGGAAGCTTCCATGAGAAGTGGCAAACCACTTCCTCTCTATGGAAATTCGTAGCCAAACCACCCAACTCAAGATAGATAGCAGTCCAAGAATTTTTTAGGACAAAACTTCTGTCGTTATTCGTTAAAAAACACCTTTTAATATGGCTGGCATGGGTGCGACTCTATGACAGAGCGCCAACTGGCGCGCCCTCTTTGGAGGATTTGCTCCCTTGGCACGAGGGCTGAACTATGGGATCGTGCCAATGGAAAAAGAGCTATTTTTAGGGTTTTTCAGCAGGAGATGTCTTCAAGGCAAACAAAGCTCATGTTCAGAGTGTTATCACTCAGGTTGTTCCCTTTGATTCCCAAGGGAATGGCTGTCGAGGTAACCACTAACCAATCTTTTAGCTGCAGGTCCTAGTCTACTTGTAACCAGAGAGGGCTCTCTCTTTATAGTTTAGCTTTGTTTGTTGAGTGTTTTAGACTAGTTATGATGCACTGTTTGTTTGATTTTGGTGGGTTGATGATTCCCTTTAGAACTGAAATACAGACTTACTGGACGGTTTGTTCCATTGGGCAATGGAGTTGAGATATTTGTGCTTTAGGAAATTGATATGTGGAGACAAAGTGTTGCTGCAAAGCAAGTTAGGCATGTGTGAAAACAATATATCAGACTTGTTGGTGGAATGGTGGAAAAATTAGTAAGTGAAAGGCAATTAAGAATCTTTCACTATGCTAATGAAGAAAACATGAAAGTAATGCTTAAGAGCAGTTAAGAATTCTTAAACAGTATTCACCATGTTAGGATAAGTTGAAATATGAGTAGTTAAGAATTCATATCTATGGCCAATCCAGCAGAAAACATATTTAGAAAAGAGAGATTGAGCATAGGGTGTTCGGACCAAATCCTAGGCTATTCTTTTTCTCTATTTACCAAGATTTTGAAAACATGAAATTGTGGAAATAACAAGAAACACATACACAGTTAGAAGAAACTTATTGATTCAGCAAATGACACAGGAATTCTGCAACAACACAGAGCTTCTACATATCCATCTTAGACAGCATTGAAACCAGCAATCTCCATCAGCAATTTTATTATCAAAAGTCTTCAATATACATCAGAGCTCTTCAGAAAGAATTCTATTACAACCGACCCTCAATGCGTTATCTGAGGGGATATATATACAAAAATGGGGTATGAAAATATCTTAGTGGAGAGTTATGGTGCAATAAATTGCACCATCAACTCTCTTACAAAAAGTAAATGATACTTAAATGTGACTTTAAAGGCTGAGATAGCCGACATTCCTTTGTCAGGCAGATTTGACTTTTGGCTGTAAAAAAATAGGTGGTAGCAGTGCTTTAAATGCTGCGTTCATTTTGGCGTGATATTTGAGTGGATTGCTGAGTCACCTGTATGCTGCTTGCTGTACCTGTGTGCTGGCCTGTTCTGCTGACCTGTTTCTGCTGACCTGTATCTGCTGACCTGTATCAAAAAGGTAAACAAGCAAAGTGGATTTATCTTGGCAAAATTTCCAACATTGCTTGCCACCAATCAGCCGGGGGTAACTGATGTCTTCTCATCTTTACCACTGTCTCATCTGCCTCTGTAAGTCTATAAAAATTGGGAGGCACCTCAAATAGATGATTAATCTCATGTTCTATGAAGAATAGATTCTCCAGCTTGTCATAGAGGGTCTGCCCAGATGGAGGCCCTATTTCTGCTGTGGAGCTGCTGGAAGCTGTGATCTGGTTCTCTACATAGTTATCTACCCTTGTCATATAATGCTTATATGACAGCAGGTGTCCTGTACCAGTCACTAGACTTGGAAGTCCTTTGTCCTGCAAAATGGCCATTTTGGCTCTGAACTCATCTATTTCTTCCTTCATTTCCTGGCACTTCCTCTCTAGTGTCTGGGTGAAATTCCTCAATGTAAGTACCTTTTTGGCAGTGAGGATTGCCTCCGTCCTGCTGGCTATTTGTAAATCAGCCAGTTCCTCCCTAGTGCGGTTATTAAGGAAGTGAATCATCTTATTTGCCTGCTCAGGCATTATTCCCAGGGCTGTCCTGGCTCTCTGAATCTCTGTGTGAGCTATTTCTATCAGCTCTACTTGCTCAAAAATGGATTGAATGGACCTCCATTGATCCTGCATAGATTTGCAAATCTTGGCCCAAACAATCCTTTTTATTTCTGCTAGGGTGTTGCCCAGCATCAACTCCTTCTCTAGAGTTCTTACTTTGGCCTCCAAGGCCTTTATTTCCCTCTGTTTTTCTGCCACAGTCATTTTTGACTTATCATAACTGGCCTCCAGCTTGGCCAGTGTTTCCTTGGCAGCAGTTATTTCTGTGACCTGGCTCTCCAACTCTTTGACAGCCTTCATCATTTCTTCCATGCTCAGGCTAGATTTTGCTGCTGCTGCTGTGGCTTCCGTAGTTGCTCCAGTTGCTGATGTGGCTGAGGTAGGTGCTGGAGCAGTAGGAGGAGCTGTTGTTAATTGAGCTGGAGGGGCAGATTGGAGGTTTGTGGAGGTCTGTGGTGGCTGGGAGGCAGTTTCCCCTTGTTTGTCCTGCATGGCTTTTTCCAATTCTGCCTCCATCTCCACTATCCTCTGGTTCATGACCAGGAGTAATTCCATAGCTTTATCCACCTGTTTTTCTTGGGCAAGCTCTGCTGTGTCAGGATGGATAGTAGGAGGCAATTTTGCCTGCCTCCTCAATGCAGCTATGTCATCCTCCTTTTTATTTATAAGGGCCTTGACCCCCTTTGGATCTTTTGGGTCATGCCCAAGATCAACAATTATATCCTCCAAAGTTTTTATTCTGTTATCTTTGGCGGAGGAGGACAGCCTCTCCAAATCAAGCTGTCTATTGGGGTTTTTTTAGTGATTCTTTTAGCTGATGGGCCAGCATTGCCCTATCAGCAAGTGTGGCATACACCATTTCCCCGGTTTTCTTGTGTAGCTCAATTTGATCCATGGGGTGTATGTCTTTGGCATAGACCTCCAGATTAGTCTTGTAGTAATCAACTGGGGTCTTTGGGTGTGGAACTCTGGGTTTCAGATGAGTGAATATCATCTTTTCTTCCTTGAAGTCAAAGGCAGCCATCAATCTTTGTTTCTTGGTTGGGGTTGTGTTGAGGAACTGCTCATATAGCTGCACTCTTAGTAACTCATCTTGAGCTTTGATTTACATGAAACCCTCTTTGACTGTGGCCGGCTTCTGGCCCTGCTGTCTGGAGGAAGATACCTCCACGGTGTGTTGCTGAGCCTGTTCTAGCTGAAATGAGCTAGTGGCAGTCTGTTGGCTCGCTTGTTTTTCCCTGTTTTGGCTTTCTGCCAGCTCTTCACTTATATCTCCTTTAGCTTCAGGGTCTATCCTCGGCCTCTTGGCCTCCGGTTGCTGTACTGACCCTGTGGGAGGTGTGATTTCTTCTCTGTCCCTCTTCTTCCCTCTCTCATCATTTAGAGGGGTCTGCAATATTGGGTTTTGAATTTGTTCAGTTTGCAGGGGAGGGGCCTGTGCTGTTTGTTGGTCTTTTGAGGTACTAGGCTGCCCTGTTTCTATCTCTTGATGTTCATCCATCTTCTCCTTTCCTTTTGTAGTGGTCGTTGTTGCTGGAGCTTGCTGGATGTCCTGTGCTGTCTGGGCAGTAGAGTGGCCTTCTCCTGCTTGGACTGTTTGCTTGAAGACCTGTTGACAAGAGTCCAAGTCAAGAGTTTTTTCCAAGTCTTTTACATTTTGTTCCATTATTTCTTCCTGAGTCATTTCTTCTATTATTGATCCAGGCACCCATTCATCCTGATTAGCAAACTGTTGTACTTGAGGGAGCGGGGTGTGTTTATAGGCTTGCAGCCTATATTTGACTCTCCTTGCACTGAGGAAACCTTTAGGGTCATAAGGGACCAACCAGAAACTCCTCTTGAGTTTGAGTTGCTGTCCTAGTATTTGGTCAGCTTCTTGCCAACCATCTTTTTTGTTCATTGTGAATGGGCCTAGGTGGTCCCTGAATTTCAGGTTGGCCTTCTTCTTGGCACTGTGAAAGTGTGTTAGGTCGGAGTTTATAAGCTGCCTATAGTACTCCAGAGCAAATAACCTCATAGGGACATACTTTGGGAGCCTGTATGGGCAGAGCTCACAGCCATAAATTCTGATGACAGAGTGGTTTTGGTATAAGTACCAGTCACCAATTTTGTAGCTTCTGGATAGCTGCAAAATCTTCTGCATATCCTTGGATAGTCTGGCAGGAGGAGTCCTCTTTAGTAGGCAGATGACTGGATATACGAATTGATCAATGAATTCACAGTATGAGTAGGGGGAGTCCTGGACTTGGTGGAAGACTGAAGACCAGAAGATCACAGATCTTCTTTCATCTTGTGAGTCTAGCTTCTTGATTGAGCATTGGAAGCTATCTGTCTGATAGTATAAGAATAAGTGGTAAATGTATGAGGAATATTTGAATATTGCCTCCCTGTCCAGCCTTGTCAACTGATCATGTATCTTGATGGCAATGTACTTGGCATAGTTGTATTTCATAGCAGGGGGCTTCATAAGGCCGTATGTAGATAGCATTACCAGCACAGTTATATCAACATGTTTGTTTGTGGTGAACCCCAGCACAGAGGTCAACATGTCTATCAACAGCTTGCCTACTTCATTGAAATCTTCATATGAGAAAGGGGGTGGCCCAGAGGGCTGGCAGTCTGCCTTCATGAATTTCCTGGCTATGGCATCAATGTCTGAATCATAAAGTTTGGAGCCCGTATCTAGCAAATAGTCCATGGAGAAAGGGTACAGTAGCTGGGTCTATTTGTAATTGAGCATCTAGTTAATGGAGTCTGGAGTTATGTAGAACAGGATGCTCCCAGATGGAGACCTCACAACCCTGAGCTTCTGGTCATAGTT
>APFE030870659.1:3562-23495 GCA_000404065.3 Pinus taeda | reverse complement strand
TCAGGTGCTTTACCTTTGTTTGTATCATCAGTTTTACCTTTCTGTTGGTTTGTTTTCTGCTCAATTTTGTCCCATGGTAGCTTGCATGTAGAGGCATCATGTGATCCATTTCTTTTGCAGCGAATACAATGTAAATCTGTTTCTCCTTGAGGATGTCTGCCCCCCCTGCCTCTGAAGTATCTTCCTCTTCCTCTTCGTCCACCTCTTCCTCTTGTAGAATCTTGAGCAGGATATTTTTCTTTATTAGCCATGCATACAATCTCTTCAGAAGATTCAGGGACTGTCTTCTTTCCAAAGGCTTTTTCTCTTTCAGCAAACTTTTTCACAAGAGAGTCAAAGGTTATATCCTTGAGATTTCCATTTGCTTGAAAAGACTCAAGATAATTGGAGTATGTAGGATATAGTACCTTGAGAAAAGCAATAAGAGATATATCTAGCTCAACTTTAGTGGATTTGATATCATGCACTATAGATTTTATTTCAAATGCAAGAGCAAGAGGATCATTATTTTGCAGTTCAAGAGTGAAGAGTTTAATCATAAGTTGGATGACTTCAAGTGCAGAATGTGAGTCATAGAGCTCTTTCAGCTTTTGTAAAGCTTCAAAAGCAGTTGAACATGTTGAAATGTGACGACTCACCTCCTTATTCACAGACGCTGCTATTAATGCATACGCTTTGCTGTTCTTGTTTTCCCAGATGGCGAGCTCTTTGTCTGATGTAGGCTTTTCTGGGTCACTGTCCCCTTCTCCGACACACACTCCTTTCCACAACTCATTGAAAATGAGAGTGTGTTGTACCATTCGGGACCAGTCAGGATAGTTCTCCTTGCCAGTGAGAACTATTCCTATCATAGAGATGATTGAATGCATTCTGTAAAAAAATTACTTCTGCTGATATAAAAAACTTTTGCTGATAGACTAATACTTCTGACGGCAAAAAAAACTCTTATGAAAAAAGACTTCTGCTGCTATATAGTCAAATTTTCTACTGCTATCCTTGGCATCTAAAAGTATGAGAAACTTCTATTGTTATACCATTTAAATATATCTCTTTACAGTCAGACAACTTTTCAATCACTATTTAAATATATCTCTTTATATGTCAGACAACTTTTCAATGTTAAACAATGTTTCAAATATATCTCAGAGTTTCAAATACATATCCGCTCATAACAGTGACATATCAAAACTACGCTATCCATATCTCAATCAGCCTTTAAAAATAGTTTATATCACCATGTGAGTTTCTTCAAACAACATAAAACAACGTTTTCTTTTTGCTCATATCCGCATATATCAAACAACGTTTTTTTTTGTTTCAACATCAGTACATATGCATGGCACACACCAGCGTTTCAAAGAAGGGAAATTTTACATAAACCAAGCGATCAAATTGCCTTGAAATTGCAAATATCCCGTGCTATAGACAAAGAGTGACAGGTTCTACCGGGAGTAGAACCACCGTTCTACCGTTCTACCCCGAGAGCATTCGCAGGCATCGGTTGACTGTTCACACTCATATAAGGACAATCGTGACAGGTTCTACCGGGCCGTTCTACCGTTCTACCCCGAGAGCATTCCTTTAACAAATGAAAAGGCTTTACAAATGCAACGTATTATGACGTGAGAGCTGCTAGTGCAAAGGATTTACACTCTTATTTTTATCCACGTGAAAAGGCTTTACAAATGCAACGAACGACATGGTGCATTATAGGAAATCGGACGGCGATCAATGATAATTGACTAGTCTGTAAGTAGCACCGGATTGTTTGCAGTGAGTGTTCTTCCGATAGAAAGAGACTGCAAGCGAATACAAAATGGAATGCACATGCTACAACAAGCTATTATTCGAATTGAAATGCCCAGTGCGCATCACGCTCACACTCGCACAACGAAGTGGAGGGAGGTCAGAGCAGTTTGAATGACTCGCAGACCAAAAGGAAAGTCAAACGAAAAACGAAGGGTTTCGTTGAGTAACGTGCAAGCGGAAAGGGAGACTATGTTACCAGGCGTTTCAATTCAGATTCCATGACAATGCAAGCGTGTCAGGCTTCAACAGAATTTTGCAGAATACTTTATGAACAACACTGGCGCTACTGCTATCAGCGCAACTCCTCCAACTGAGCCAGCAATTATAATGGTAGTCTTCAGAAAAAGAGTCTTCAGGCAGCGTGCGTTTCATTCAGGTATGCAGCTTCAGGTGTGGGACAGAGGAGCAGAAGGCAGGCAGGACAGGAGTTACAAAGCAAGGTTAAAAATAGAACCTGGGACCTGTGCTCTGATACCATGTCAGACCAGGAGTAACTCCAGAAAGCTAATGCGTTTATTCATTTAGCTAGCTATCTAATATATACATGAATGTGATTGTTCAGTTCATCTTCTCGATGATTGTTCACATTAAGTTCCCCAATCACGAGGATTAGGTGTCAACAGGTTACAACATGGAAGGGGTTTTTCTACATGTTTCTAGAAGAGGATTCTCTTCAAAATGAAAATGTAGACCATGTCACATATTGGTTGAAACTTCCATAAAAGGGTGGTTTCAAGTTTTAGTTCCCCCTAAAATGAGGTTAAGTGCAAAAAATATTCAAGGCTTACTAAAGGATTTTTTCTAGTGTGAAAAGAATTACAATTGCAATTCTATTTGATAACATGAACAAGTTCGCTCCTGAGGGACTATATGATCCATCTCTCGGTCCAGTGGATAGGTATGGGAGTTGTATCATGTATGGAGAACTTGATGTCCATTGCCTTGGTCACTGTGGTATGATTGAACTTGTGTTACCAATGTACAACCCTTTGGTATTTAAGTTAGCTAAAAAAGCTCATGAAATACAAGTGAATCTGCTATCATCATTTTAAGCTTGAAAGGGAGTAGATTTTAAAATATGCTAAAATGTTTGAGTTCATTATGAATGGGGATATCATCAATGTTAAAAGCATGTTGGATTTAATTGGTAAATTTCTTTATATCTTTAAGAAGGATGAAAAAGTAGGCTAAATGCAGGGAGATCTCTTTCTTCATATGCATTAGAGGAAAGGATATTTTTCCAGTATTCTACTCTTTAAAGAATTAAAGAAGGAAGTTTATAACAAAAAGGTTTTTAATGTGAGTCCAAATATACAAAAACTGGGAACATCTGTGAAACGCTAATGGAGGATCCATAAATGGAGGAAGGGATGTTGGAGATTCAAAAGTCATTTGGAAATGAAAAAGAATTGGAAGAAGATCAAATTCAAGTGCTATATAATGCTAGAGATAATATTCTTTTAGCTATGAGTTTTTCTTGGTGCATGTGAATATGTGACTACAGACAGGCTGATCAAACAAATAAATCTATGGGAAGCTTATTCAAAGCTTTATAAAAAGGTATCAAACCAATGGTGGTTTGAACATGTGCTTAGAAATTAATGTGATGCTTACCACAAATCTTGTCCTTCGCAACATCTTGAACAAATTCACCATATATGGCCTCTTGTCACTCCAAGAGACAACCCTTGGGTTGAGGAGAAGGGTCAGTGCTTAGGACATCTTAAAGTATCTCAGGGATATATCTATTCTGGTTAAGTATTAAATATAAACTTATGAAAACTGGTCCAATTACCCTACTTAGAGGTGGATTTAATATACACGTAAATAATATATCATTCCCAAGAGTAAATGTTTAGGTCTGGTGGCCTACACACAAAGAGTGCAACTTGATTATTCATTGCAGTAAAGGTGGAAAGAATAAATATAAGGAAGAAACCCAGTGCAAAGGGTTGGATATACATAAAATCCTATGCATTAAATCCCAATAGAATCATGAAAAGATAAAGGAAATGAGGTGCATAAATTATGGAAAGTGTTTTAAGGCTTTCAACTCAATACCTCACAAGTACTATCAACTATATCATAACATAGGTAAACCTGCAATCTCATAGGTACCATCTACTATTACATAACATAGGTAAATATGAAATCTCAAAAGTGTCATATGCTATCACATAACATAGGGAAATATGCAATCTCATAGGTACCATATGTTATCACATAACATAGGTAAATATACAATCTCATAGGTACAATGTGCTACAACACAACATAAGTAAATTTGTGACTTAAGAGTGAATCCAACAATTACAATTACACAATTTATGAAGAAGAAAAACACACATGAAGTGACACACATAGGTAGAACACATACTACATATCCCAATTCTTGGAATCACTAGAAACTTAATTAATCTTCAAGAATGAAACACATCACACATGCCCAAACTTGCGAAATATGCAAAACAATTACATCCTCTTGAACAAGAAAATCGAACCATCGGAACTGGAAAATCCAGAACCCCTACTAATGAGTCTTTCCTCCCTTTTTATATGGAGAACAAAAATAAGAACAACTTACAAAAATATCTTCAAATTCTACAACTGTTTGAACTACACAATTGTTTGAGCGTGCGACTAGCCTAACTATCCTAATGATTACATAACAGACTTGATTATTTTCTTGAAAATGAAATATTAACAAAATTGTAGAAATGAAACGAGTATGCCATGGTTGCCACAACAAAATATCTCCATTGTTGATATCTATGATCTCCTAAGGTGGAATTAGGCTCCATTATCTGGGTTCATGGTGGGTTGATGATCTGGACACATCTTTTCCATTGTATTCCTCCCATGGTTACCTACCAATTCACCCATCGGTTTCTCTCTCTAACTGCTTAAATTGCCTCTTTTTTGGAGCTAGCCCTTCATGTATGGCATTACCTTTCACCTATCAGGATTGAAATCCATGGTGGGTGGATGTGATTTGGTGTGGTGGCGTTGGAGGTGCTCTTCACTAGTTGTTGGCTAAACGAGGTCAAGCAAAGAATCAATGACAAAGGACATTGTTGAATTAAATTAGAATTTGAACACTAACGGTAAATAGGTGGTGACTATATAGGCGGGATTATGGTGGCATTACGTGTGGATGAGATACTAGTGGAGAAGTTTTGGAGGGACACATGGAGCCACAGGGTTGGGACAGAAGTGGAGGGGGAGGCCCTCGACCTCACAAAGATCATGCTCACTTGTTGACATCACTACTATGTTGGTGCGTTGGTGGCGGTGTGGTCCCCCTACTCCGATGGGGCGAATGAAGAAGGTCGGGGGTGAGGCCTAACCCCCTTGGAATCAGTCATGGCCATTGATCAAATATTGTTGCTTGCTGAATTTAAATTTTGGGCCTAGTATTGACTTATCTGTCACGCTAGTTTACCCCCCGAAGTCTCTTTTGGGATCTAGCGGTCTTAGAGATGATGGTGATCCACCGGCTAATTACTTTTCGGTTACATGTTTTCACTTAATGCTGGGGTGGACCTCTTCTACTTATATTTTACCTATTTTCCTCCATAGGACTAGTCTCTGCGACCATGGCTTGAGCTATTGGGCGCTTAGCCTTTTTGAGCCCTACATGGGCCCTTATTGCTGCCACGCTCCTGGTCTCAACTACTCCACTAGAACTCGTGCCTGGCGCTAAGGATAGAGCCCCCTTTAACTAGACGCATCCCCTTCGCTCCGTATTTCTAATATTTCAGGCTCCACCAACTAGGATGGGCCATTAGGGCCTGCCCGACCCTCTATTTATTAGGTATGGCTCTGTTCACTTCCACAGTGTCTTGACACTCTACAACCTGACACTGATGCCAATTGAATTCTTGAGGCTGATCCCTTAGGGATTATATCACCATGACGTCACTCCTGCCATGTGTTTACCTCTGAGTGGTGACACTTATCATTCAAAAAAGGGCCACTTGGGTGCCCAAAATGACATATTTTCTTGCCACATGTCCATCTCCTATTGGCTGGTGTTGACATCAAAATACTTTGTTGTCTGGGCCAATCATAAGCCACCACATGTCTTCTATTGGATGAGAGAGAAAGTGTCCTCCGAGGCCTACCTTGCTACTTGTTCCCTTGTTAATTCGCTTTTGACCTTATCAACCTTTGTCTTTGTTTTTCCACCAAAATCCTCCCGGTTGACTCCCCTCTATTGCATTGACTCTTTAATTTTCTTCTGGGCTATCACAATTGAGTGGGCTCCACCTATAATGTTTCACCTCGATGCTACAACTCTTGTGCTGTTATTGAAATCTTTGGGGTGAACCCTCTAGGGTACCATCTTCGGGATGACGTCATCCCGGTCCTCCTCTCATGATGCTTAACTTTGTTCCCATTTAACATTTCGTTGGGTTAAGCCGTCAGGTGGATTCCACTTGTGACCAATAGAATTTTTTTCTGTTGTTAACGTGTCACCCATGTCTACCCAGAGCTTTGTGTAGAGGCTCTTTTAGCCTTTCGACCGAATTTGGCACTTAAGCCAACTTTGGCTACGCACCAAAGGCTCACCTAAACACTTTTCAGCTCTGTAATTTTTTGACATGTGGTCACTAACTTTGATTGGCTCTATTTCACGATTTAGGAGGTCATTTTCAAACTTCTACATACCATTGGAAAAATCTTGCAGAGAAATTTTTGGCTGGGTGAGTCCAATGTGGTCTTTGAGCTCATCCTCTTCCTAAAAAAATGGCTTCAAATTTCGTTATTCTTTGCACTAGTCCTTATGATCTCTTCTTGAAATCCGCTCTTGAATATGCCTCATCCTTGCTTCATTTTTTAATCCCATTTTGTTTTTATAGAGTTTTCAATCCCTCCTTTCATACAAAAAAAAATCTCCTTTGCTATATGAAAGAATAAAAGGAGGAGGAGGAAGGTACAACATCGACTCCAATTAGGGACAATGCATTGCAGGCAAGGCGATGAGAACTTGTAGACTAGTGGCCTTCACCATTGGGAATGGAGAAAAAAATATATTGAATTTGTAAAACCATAAAATCTCCCTGGAAATTTATTTGTTGGGAGTCCTCTCCTCATTAAAACTGAAATGCATAACTATAACTTCTAAAAACTGCAAAATTAAATGCTCACCTAGTGAAATTATTTATGTACAGTTCCTACTTATGTACAGGGCTCAATTTACTCGAGTGAAGTCAGTCTTCCAATGATACCAACCCAACATCTAGGTGCTGGACCTTTTTCCTTTGTGCTCTTGAAAGTCAACAATTAAAACATGCATGCACCACATGGAAACTTCAAACAAATTTTTTGGCACATATTTCATAACTGATGTATGCTTTTGTCTAAAGAAAGATGCCATGTAGTCAGCTATTGGGTCATAAAATGGACGGGAGAAAATTTTGGATGCTTTATTTTCTTGGAAAATTTTCTGACATGGATGTTTTTGTGTAGGGAAACCAATGTTATTTCTTAAATCTTCAACCTTGGGCTCATCTTGGAAATATTGTTGCTGGTCAGCCTCTTGCCATTGGCCCGTAAGAAAAGCTCCTTGGAAATCTGCAACAAAATTGTCCTCCTATGAACTGTAAGTATCATACACTAGAGAATATGTTGAGGAGCCAAAACCATCTTCTAAAATATAAGTATCATAAACATGAACACAAAAACAATATACAAAAATGACCTTTGAGGGTTTTTCCGCAACTCAATTAACTCTTCTTCCTTTTCTTGATTGTTGGGAAACACTTCTTGATGCAGGTTTATGTTTCCTTGGAGTTGGGCTCCATAAATTTCTTCAACAACATCATTAATATTAGAAATATTTTCAACATTAAAATGTTCACAACATTAAAATGTTCACAATATTAAAAGTTTGCAAAAATATCTAAGTGCTATGTGAAATCTCTTCAAAGAAGATATGTTGCTATGAGGTAGGGTTTTGTACCAAGCCCTAGCGCCCTTTACCAAAGAATACATGAACAAATTCATTTTCAAATCTTCATGAAAAATACCCTTCTACTCCATGTATTAATGAAAGTCCTTAAGGTATTGGCTTGGGATTTCGTCCATGCTTCCATTGAATCTAGGAAAATAGGCATACCATTCTTGAAATAGAGGAACCTAATGAGGGTAATGAACAACAAAAGAAAAATTATAATGCGGAAAATTTGTTGGCCAAGAATGCAAGAAGAGCCATTTTAAAAACCCCTTTAGGTAAGAGATCTCAACCTACACTTCCTTTTCTCACCAGACAAAGGAATGCACAAATTTCTACCTAGGGAAATATATTCAAATTCGTTCCCCGACAACAGTGCCAGAAGATGTTGTCACTCCTAGAGACAACCCTTGGGTTGAGGAGAAGGGCCAGTGCCTAGGAAATCTTAAAGTATCATAGGGATATATTTGTGCTTCTCAAGAATTAGATATAAACCTATGAAAACTGGTCCAATTACCCTACCCAGAGGTGGATTCAATATACACATTAAAAATGTGTCATTCCCAAGAGTAATTGTTCAGGTCAAGTGGCCTACACATAGAGAATGGAACTTGATTGGTCATTGCAGTAAAGGTGGGAAGAAGAAATATAAGGAAGAAACCCAATGCAGAGGGTTGGACAAACAAAGAATCCTATGCACTAAATCCAAGTAGAATCATGAAAAGATAAATGAAATGAGGTTCATAATTTATGGAGCACGTTTTAAGGATTTCAACTCAATATCTCATAGGTACTATTTGTTATATCATAGAATAGGTAAATTTTCAATCTCACAGGTACCATTTTCTATCACATATCATAGGTAAATCTACAATCTCATAGGTACTATATGCTATCACATAACATAGGTAAATCTGCAATCTCACATGTACAATCTGCTACAACATAACATAAGTAAATATGTGACTTAAGAGTGAATCCAACAACTACAATTACACAATTTCTGAAGAATAAAAACACACATGAAGTGACACACAAAGGTATAACACATACTACATATCCAATGCTTGGAATCACTAGAAACTTCTTCATTAATAATCAAGAATGAAATACATCTCACAGTCCCAAACTTGCGAAATATGCAGAAGAATTACAACCTCTGGAATAGGAAAATCAAACCACCGGAACTGGAAAATCCAAAACCCCTACTAATGAGTCATTGCTCCCTTTTTATATGGAGAACCAAAATAAGAACAATTTACAAAAATATATTTGATTGCTACAACTGTTTGAATTACACAACTGTCTGAGAGTGCGACTAACCTAACTTTCTTAATGATTACACAACATAATTGATTCTTTTCTTGAAAATGAAATATTAACAAAATTGCAAAAATGTCATGAGTATGCCATGATTGCCACAACAAAATATCTCCATTGCTGATTCCTTTGATCTCCTAAGGTGGACACAAGGTCCATTATCTGGGTTCATGGTGGGTTGATGATCTGGCCACACCTCTGCCATTGTATTCCTCCCACGTTTACTTGCCAATTCACTTGTTGTTTTCTCTCTTTAATTACTTAAATTTCCCCTTTTTTGGAGTTAGCCCTTCTTGTATGGCATTACGTTTCACCCATAGGGATTAAAATCCACAATGGGAAGACATGATTTGGTGTGGTGGCATTGGAGGTGTTCTGCACTGGCTGATGATTGAACAAGGTTGAGCATAAAATCAGTGACCTGGGACATTGTTGAAATAAATTAAAATTTGAATACTAACAACAAGTAGGTGGTGACTATATAGGCGGGGAGTATGGTGCTGTGACGTGTGGATGGGAGACATGTGGAAAATTTTGGGAGGGACACGTGGAACCACGAGGTTGTATAGGAAGTCGAGGGGGTAGGCCCTCGTCCCCACAAAAATCACGCTCACTTTCTGGTGTCATTGCTGTGCTGGCGCATTGGTGGTGGATGTGGTCCCCCTACTCTGACGGAGTGAATGAACAAGGTTAAGGGTGAAGCCTGAAGCCCCCAAAATCAATCCTTACCATTGGTCAACAATTTGTGCTTACTGATTTTGACATTCCAGGGGCTACCGTTGAATTATTCACCATGTTAGTTTACCCCCCGAAGTGTCTTTCGAGACCTAGTGGCCTTAGAGATGATGCTGATCTGCTCGCTAATTGCTTGCCAATTACCTGTTTTCACTTAATGCTGAGGTAGACCCCTTCTGCATAGATTTTATCTTTTTTCCACCATATGATCAATCTCCATGACCATGGCCTAAGCTATTGGGCACTTAGCCCTTTTGAGTCCTACGCAAGCCCTTATTGCTACCATGCTCTTGGTCTCAACTTCTCCAATAGAATCTATGCTTGGCGCTAAGACCAAATCCCCCTTTCACCCGATGCATCCCCTTTGAACCGTATTACTAATCTTCTAGGCTCCACTAGTCGGGATGAGGTGGCTAGTAGGGTCCGCCCAATGCTCTGTTTATTGGTGGTCGCTCTGTCCACTACCACCATGTCCCCACACTCTACAACCTAATGCCGCCGCCAATTGAATTCTCTAGGTTCATCCCTTTGGGATGATGTCACCATGATGTCACTCCTTCCATGTATTGACCTCTGAGTGGTGACACTTTTCATTCAAAAAAGGACCACTTGGGTGCCCAAAATTCCATATTTGCATGCCACATGTCCACCTTCTATTGGATGGTGCTAACGTCACAATCCTTTGTTGTCTGATCCAATCATGATTCACCACCTGTCTTCTACTGGAGGAGAGAGAAAGGGTCCTATGATGTCTTCTTTGCTACCTTTTCATTTGTTAATTCAATTTTTGCCTTGGTAACCTTTTTCTTTGTTTTTCCACTAAAATCCTCGGGGTTGACTCCTCTCTGTTGCATGGCCTCTTTATTTTTCTTCTAGGCTATCACAGCGAAGTGGGCTCCACTCGCTCTATTCCATCCTGGTGCTACAACTCTTGCACCATATTAAAATATTTGGGGTGAACCCTCCGGGGTACCATTGCCAGGATGACGTCATCTCGATCCTCCTCTCCCAACACTTAACTTTTTTCCCATTTAACATTCCGCCAGGGTAAGACCGCCGGGTGGGTTCAACCTGTGACTAATAGAATTGTTTTATGTTGTTAACATGTCATATATGCCTGCCTAGAGCTTTGTGTAGAGGCTCTTCCAACCTTGCCATTGAATTTGGCACGTAAGCCAACTTTGGCTACTTGCTAAAGGCTCACCCAAACACCTTTATGATATGCACTACTTTGACATGTAGTCACCAACTTTGATTAGCTCTATTTGAAGATCTAGGAGGTCATTTTCAAACTTCTGCATACCATTGGAAAACTCTTGCAGAGAAATTTCTGGCTGAGTGAGTCCGATGTGGTCTTTGAGCTCATCATCTGCCTAAAAAATTGGCTTCAAATTCTATTATTATTTGCACCAGTCCTCCTGGTCTCTTCTTCAAAATCCCCCTTGAATATGCCTCAACCTTTCTTTTCTTTTTAATCCCATTTTGTTTTTTGGAGTTTTCAATCCCTTCCTGCATATAAGAACAAATCTCCTCTACTATATGAAAGAATAAAAGGGAGGATACAAAAGGTACAACATGAACCATACAAATGTATCAACATAATACAATGATGATGGGTGAACTCACTATTTTGCCACTTTTTTGCTCGCCCAACCTTCAATAAATGCAAACAATGGTTGGAAGTAAGCCTACAAAAGAGGAGGCCAACTATACAATATGTCAGCATTTGATACTGATCCAAGTTCAAAAGATGTAACATGATCAACTTCTATGTGTATAAATGCACAAAAAATATGAAATTGTGGAGTTAGGAATTTCAATATCAATGGCCAAAGATATTGAAATTATTATTGGGTGTGCTACCTGGAAACAATGTGACATTTTGGCTACTGGCTAAGATGGATCTACTTAAGAACATTGAATATAAACTAAGCACTAATGATTATACTTGATACACACTAACTAAGTATATGAAAATGGAAACATTGGTAATATTAATCAACTAAAAGTGATTGCAAAAGCCAAATCCCATCAAGAGTTGTTTGGTGCATCAGGCCAAAAAGTTGTGTAGCTTGTGAATCCATAAATCATGTAACATAACATTGTTGTGGCCATGCCCAACATGTTGAGAAGGTCCAAAGGGAGACACGTGATGACTGAAAAAGCTGAAAATTTGAAGAAATTAGTTGCACCTGGCACAAACAGAAAACATAGGGGTTCTTAGGTAGAAAATTTCGAAGGCAATTTCTGAATGATTGGAAGTAAAATTTTAAAAATCCGTGATCAAGGTTTTTTTCAGAATAATCGCAATTGATTTCCACAGGGATAAATCTAAAAAATTATGGAAGATTTAAGAACACTATAAGGAAAAGACCTTCTAGTCAAGGTTTTTGCAGAAGCCCCTATAAAAATAGCCCAACATCCATTTGCAATGGAGGTGGGCGGGCGAATGTATTAGCAGATGTTTTCCAAACGATGTGTCTAAAATATACAAACGTATTGATGCTTTACTATTCATACAAACACTGGTGCTGCAAATAACATGGTGCACCATTGAGAATGTGATTTTATAAAGTAAAAGAACATGGTATGCTACATAACATAACACACCAGTGCTTGAATATTCGATAGCATTGGTGCCCTCAACATAGTAAAATATCCTGAAGCATACTAGTAAGGAGCACTGCTACAATTTTAAATTTCAGAGAAATGAGGTGCTATTTTCCAACAAAGCCCTGGTGCAGTATGCTTTATAATACGCCCCAGGCCATCTTCTAAAGAGCACTGCTAGGTAAATTTTAAATTCTAAAAAAATGGTAGTGCTATAGTAAAAACGCTGCACCGGTGCGGTACCTGTAGTGAAAGGTGCCAGGCGTCTCAAAAAATCATCGTGATATTTTTAAATTTAAAAAAGTAGTTCTTTTAGATATATCCCGCACCGGTGCATTTAGAAAATGCATCGGAGGAGGGTTAAAATAAAAACCCTCCTGGCCATAATTTTCATTTTTACAATCTATAGTGTGGGAGAGCTCTGAACCACGAGTGCCACTCTTTCCACATGCAAATTCCTTGACATTGGTGCTTCTCTTGCTCACCATCCTTCCGTCATGTGCTCACTGTTTGAGTTGTCAACTTTTTCAAACCGTCTTAAAATTTGTTTTTCTCCATTATGTGTCCACAATGCCTCCCTAACGACAAAATGTCCAGGTAACGTCTATGTTTCTTTGTAATTTATTTTTTTAGCAGATTAAAATTGTAAATTAGACTAAATTTGCCACTATTTTTCAATTTTTTTTTTTCACTATGTGGTGCTTTCAATACGTTCAGATCACATCGATAGTGGTGCACCCTGTATATTTATAGGATGCACCACACTTTGGTGTGTGAACATAATGCACCACCATTTTTGTAGTGCGTTTTGTAAACTAAAACACACTGGGATTGATGCGATAGATTGTAAGTCAGTGTGTCATGCTTAATGCATTTATATTTACCAAACACACCACAAACCTAATATTTAAAAATATAACCATAGCTCAGTGTGTTCGATAACCTGAACTTTCCTTACCGGTGCAAAAAGGCTATATGTGCACAACGATGCACAAGTTTTCTGCACCACTATCAAAAGTTAAAATTGTGAACCAACAATGGTGTGTCATACTTATGTATGCACTGATAGTAGTGTAGATTTATTTGAACGCACATCAACACAGGTGCGTGACTATGTTTTGTGCGCACCGATAATTTTTTTTTAATTGAAAGTTATGTTTCCATATTTATACATACATGTTTCATTTAATAAAAAAATGTATTTTATGTATGAGGCTGATGTATTTTATATGTCAATCATGTAGTAGAGATGTCAGCAAAGGGAGCAACAACAGGAGCAGGAGAAGTAGGTGGAGCCATACAATATGATCTAAACATGGTAGGCCGGAGAGAGGGAGAGGGATTTATACCCTCACCCTATTACTGCAGTGACACAAGCGTTCTTGAGGAATGTAGGCCTCCTCAAGTACCATGAGGAGACTACATCCCTGAAGGTGCACTTTTTGTTTTTGGTGCATCTAATCTGCCAGTGTAATGTCTAGGAGTAGGTTTTTCATGTCGGTCCTAGACCGTGGTATAGGCCTACTGATGAGGACATATACTTTATCACTAGTCTATCAGGAGAGGGGAGGATTTTCCCTAGTTCCCTGATGTCCCCCATGGGGTTGCAACCAAGAGTAATCTTGCGTACTCTCTGAGATATGTTAGGCCTCATGCGGTCCATCCATCATCTTTTCAAGTCTGTGGTTGACAACTACATATTTTTTCTTTTTCTATAGAGAGGGTTAGGTGCCTCTTATTATTAGTCACCACCATTTCAAACTCTAGTAGTGATGGGAATCACATTAGTTTCCCTCTTTTGTACTATGCTAATTCTTTGATTTAGGTGCCATGTTGCATCAAATGGTCTGCCATCTTTTTGAGGCAATTTTTCATGTCATTAGATAGATATCGTGCATTGAGAATTAGGTGGGAGACCTTCCCTTTCACTTTCAATCTTTTTTGTTTATTTTTTGAGAGGTTTCAAAGATGAGGCCTACATTTTTCTGCCGCCCTCCTAGGCCAATCATTGAGGTCTGGATGCGCATGTGGGGGTAGATGATGCCCAAGAGGGTCCTATCATAGTTTTCAGTCAAGATTTCTTGCAATACATTGGTGCTACTGGCCAACGAGGATGACCATATGTTTGTCACGTTGGAATTTCCATATTTGGGGATTGATTGGAGAGGGTGTCCCAATATCTTCTTCACAGTGACTGAGCCTTAATATGATAAAGGTAATATTAGTGTTTTCTTTAAATTAATCATATAGTTTCATTTTCGTGTTTTAATGAATTAGAATAAAATATATTCTAGCATGTTATTTAACTTGTTTTATTAAATTGTTTAATTATTTATATGTACTATATATTTTGTAGATATCGACACATTCGATGGTGACGTGCCTCCTCCCCCATCGAATGTCAAAGGAGATGGGGGAGGCCCAAGATGGCGAGGCACATCCTTAGGGGGGCATGGGCATCCGGGGTTGTGAGCTTGGTCTACGAGTTCAGATGGACTATTGTGATAGATTGGCCCAAGTTTCTTTTGATGCGGGAGTCCACCTTGTGATGGCTCAAGATATCATCGCAGATCCTAGTTTCATGGGTCTATATAAGGACTATCCATGCAAGATGATGTCTCTTATGCGACATATTATCAGAGCTAGTAGGGCACTGAAAATGATGAGGGATGCAGGGAAACATCATGCAACAACAAATACATCAGATGAGGGTGGTGATAGAGTGATGATGATGACCATGGTGATGAGGGTGGTGATCATGATGCTTTTGGCAGTACCACCCCATCGTATCATGACCTTCAGGGTGTCGGTAATCCTTCTAGTAGTACACCTCTTCATCAGTCGCTTGATGTTGAGATGTTAGAGTTAGAGGATGTGTCTCATGTTTCTCATGACATAGAAGACCAATGACCTCCTCCTCCACCTCTGAGTTTTCTAGACCACGTTCAGGGCGCAAATGTAGTTGACCATTCATCATCTTCTACTCATGCATACCAACCACCTCCTTCCCCACCTCAATTGAGTTTGGAAAATGTTGATCATGTAGTAGTTGACCATCCACCATCTTCTACTACAAACCAACCTGACACTACGTCTGTTTTATCAGATATTTGATTGCACTTATTTGACTTATATATATATATATATATATTATATATATATATATATATATTGCATTTTTTTTGTTCATATTTATGTACTTAATTTATATGTTGGTGTTGATGTGTATATTTTTAGGTCATGTTAGATATGTTCATTTAATGTGTTTGCAGATAGATGTGTATGTGAATATAACCGCTATTTGACATGATATTTATATTAATTTGAGGATGTGTGTGGTGATGATGTTAGATTATAATGTTTGTGTTTTGTTAGATGTGATGATGATGATGGTGCCCTATTAGATTAACAGATTTGTGTGCTAGCTAATGACGTTTATATGCACTAGAGGTGCATATAATTAGTTGATGATGGTGAATTCAAATGTGTATCTTAAATGATGTTTATGATTGTTAGATGGTTATCATCATGATGTTTATTTTTATGAAATAATATTTATTATAGATTATGTATTGGTGAATTTCTATCAAAATTATATATATGAAATTGCATGCAAAACGACTTACTTTAAAAAAATGCAAAGACATTTTAATAAATTAGAAAGTTTAGTATGGTTGAAACTGTGATTGTAAAATTAGGCTAATATGGATTTAGGTTGGTATAATATATATGTAGTTGACATTGAAATATTTTACTTATATTTCACGTTCTCCACATTAAAATGTTAAAATATATTCCCTCATTTCCTGTATGTATATGTCAAATCCATATTAAACATTGAAAAATTCACAAATATCCCTCATACATTGAATTAGAAAACAATTATTAATGGAATAAGAATTCTCTCAATCTTTCTCACTAAAGTGAAAATATAAGAAAATTTTCAATTTAAATTACTTTACTTTTCTCGATATAAAGTATCTATAAAATCATGTTATTTACTATGAACATTAAAATATTTTGAAGTGTCTATAAAATCATGTTATTTAATATGGGCATTGAAATATTTTACTTATGGCTGTGAGTGAATTTTTTTTTGTTATAATATATTTTTGTTTTAAATATCACATGTAAATGGAACATATAATGAAGTACACATAATGTAATATCAATAATATTATTTCTTGTCATGTGAAAAAATTGCATGTCTTCCTTGTAGTAAGAAGTAAATTATATTTTTTTACTCATTACATTTTTCCTCATAATAAAACTAAATTATATATAATATATATATATATTTTATTATATTTTTGGTTACTTTATATCTCTATACTACATTATATAAGATTAAGGGAAAATTGAAGTATTCTAATTATGGGGACATTAATTTCTTTTGTTGTTACTATTTTTAATTTGTTAATCAACATCTCTCCCATGCTAAGTTGTAGAGCACCTCTCAACGCAATTAATTTAGATTTAATATAACGTAAAAAAAATCTATTTTTATAAAATTTGATTTATTGCTAAAGTTATGAAAATTTTCAAGCAATTTAAATTTAATATTTATTGCAACTCTTACCAATTAAAATTAGAAAATTTTCTCTCTAAAGACGAGGATAAATAAATATAACATGATAAAACTTCATGTGAAGTTACTTGTAGTTGGAGATTTCCTTTATTGGAAGTTCATCTTTAAAGAGGCAAGTGAATATTTTTGTAGTAATAAAGATATAACAATTTGATGTTGTTTTGGTTCTTTATTTGCTACTACACTGGTTTAAATTTAACTCCTTTTAATAATAAATGTGAGTTAAATAATACAAAAATGATAATAAATTAGATTTAAACTTGTGACAAATAATATATTTGATTATTTCTTAATGAAAAACTTAGATTTTTTTTTTTTTTTTTTTCACATACTTATCACGAGAGAGCCAATAAAATTCCTGTTTTTCACAGTTCCCCTAGCTAATATTACATCATGTTCACAATGATAAAGATATGTCTACTTTAAATAATTTAGTTATAAATACATAAAAAATAGATATTTATTTCACATAATCTAAAGAGGAGACAAAAATGCACCACCGAGTCTATTTTAAAGTCAAACAAATGCCTTTTTATCATCATCACAAATTTATGCATCACCGAGTGTATTTTAAAGTCAAACAAATTCCTCTTTATCACCATAAAAAATTTGGTGCGCTTGATATGCTCCTATTTGAGAAGGGTTGTGACCTTGAATCCTTATTATCATAAATAATGTACACAATTGGAAATACTTAGTTTTAAGTACTGTAAAAATGTTTCCACTCCTAAAAAACGTGTAAAAACATCTGTGAATATTACCAATTATATTTTAAAATGTCAACAAGACAAATAAAAAATGTTATAATTAGTGAAATAATGACAACAAAAACATACAACAATAGTATAAATGATGAAATAACAAGTACATATCACTCTCCATTGTCATCACCTTGATTACCTTCCTCACTTGGCATGATAACGCTGTTGTTCTCAAAAACATGCTTTGATCTAGGTTCGTGTCTTAATATGAACCACCAATCCCTATCCAACATATCTAGGTAAACAAAAACCTAGTTGCAATGTTTTGAGAAAACATAAGGCTCATTAGCTTCATGCCACATCTTTCTAAAGTTGATATATATCAACCCACTATCACAATATTCCTTTACATTATTACGATCAAAAGTGTCCCACCACTTGCACCTAAAAATAACACATTAGAACGAAAAAATTCCACTTGAATGATCTTGTATCTTTCCAACGTAACCTAATGTCCCCTACAATAGGTTTTGATCATGGTCGCTAGCAAGACTAGATTGGTCGAAGTCGACTTCCACTCCATATTCTTGTGTTATGCATCCATCACCGACATCCTCTATGTGAAAATTATGTCCATATGCCCACATAGATGGGAACAAATGAATGTATAAAAAGTGAAAAAATCACAGTGTCATGTGTCTAATAGGCTGAACATAATTAAAAATAATATATAATATATATATATAAATATATATATATATAATATATATATATATTATGTTTGTTACAATTCAAAGGTGCAATATGAAGTTAAAATTGTACAGAAAGAGAATATAATTACCAAGTTGCTGCACCCAATCCCTATGTTTAGCGCATCCTATTCAACACACGGGTAACGACCAGATGCACCATATTTCTCTCTTGATCAACAACCGAACTGTTAGGGAATGCAATTGTAATATTTTCTTTTAAATGATCAGGATGATGCACACTTCTACCATTCAACCATTTGGATTCTTTCCTGTCATTGTCCCATTTCCTCCTCTTCTCTTTGTACAATGCGACCCACAATTGTGTCGTTGCCATATTGTAAAGAATGGATTTGTTGATGGCTTTAATTTCTGAATTCGCTAATGATCAAATTGAACCTATATATATATATATATATATATATATATATTATATATTTATATTTGTTAGGCCCCTATACTACTAGTGTAACCCTTATTGTTATTGTACAACCACTTATATATTATTGATGTACCCATGCACGATGCCCTTTACTATTGCCCATAGATTCCCACTATTTGTTATTAGTGCTTACATTATTTATTTTACGGTCTGATTTGTTATGACCCTTAGACTAATATATTAGAAAGAGGTTCTTTTTCATTTGTTACTTATCGAGAATTGTTCATTTTGTAATGTAAAGGAAGTTTCCCTCGAAGAGGCTGATTCGAGGCGGTTGATTATTTTTCTATCTTTCTTGAGCTGGTTTCATAACATTTGGTATCAGAGCTTTGGATTCTAGGGTTTCGTTGCTCCAAACAGGTCATTGTGGCATTTTCACTATAACTTTTTTTTTGCGATGTTTCAGAAGTCGAAAAAAAAACCCATTTGAGAAGACATTGCGCTGAATCTCGGGTCTAAATTTCAGAGCTTTTTGTGCAATATTTGCGGAGATATGATCTGAGTAAGTTGGTCCTTTTGCAAAATCATGAATTATATTTAAAACAAGTGACCTGGGGAAAATCGTTATAACTTTCTCTCTGAGCATAGGATTGAAATTTCATAAGAAGGTACAGAAATATGATAGACTTTAGTTTCTTTTATGCATTTTTCAGATCAAAAGGTCGTAACAGTGACTCGTGGGACGTCGTACAAGTTTGCTCTACTAAACTAGTCTATAATCAAGTCACTGTGGAAGATTTCGCATAACTCTTCCTTGGAGAATCCAATTTGGGTCAGACTTGTGGCATTGGAAAGAGGACAAAGAGGGCTACTACAGGTCATAGTTTCAGAACTTAAAGATCTGAAAGTACAAAGTTACCATCATTTCAAGATCGAGCTCCTAAAATCAAGAAAAAGCAAGATGAGGAAGTTTGATGGCAAGGATCCGGTAAATTGAATACGTCAGATGGAGCAATATTTTGATCTACATGGTGTACCACTGTTACAAAAGGTATGTATTGCATCTTCATATTTAGAACCAGA
>APFE030870654.1:1298-23162 GCA_000404065.3 Pinus taeda | reverse complement strand
CACCCGGACATTTGTTTTGTTGAGAATAACAACTGCAACAAATGCAGCTTCACCCCAGAAAGTTGCGGGAGTTCCAGAATCATCAAGCATAGCACGAGCCATTTGTTGAAACGTTCTGTTCATCCTTTCAACTACTCCATTTTGCTGAGGAGTTCTGGCTGTAGAGAATTCTCTTCTTATTCCATGTTCTTCACAAAAATCGAAAAATTCATTTGAGGTAAACTCCCCTCCTCTATCAGAGTTGAGGCATTTAATTTTGTGATCTGATTTGTTTTCAACCAAAGCTTTGAAGGATTTGAATTTTTTGAAGGCTTCATCTTTGTGCTTCATCAGTCCTATCCAAACCATCCTTGAATAGTCGTCAATGAATAATATAAAGTATTCTTCTCCCTGAGGCGACCTTTTCCTAGATGGACCACATACATCAATATGGACAAGCTCAAGTGGCCTGCTAGTTGATCCTTCCTTCTCAAGGAAGTTAGTTCTAGTTTGCTTACCAAACTGACATGATTTTCATATTGTATTATCTGGAATTCTGATGTCTAGAAGACCACGAACTGCCTGGTATTTGCATGCTTTCTTTCTCTGTGAGAAGCTTAGATGCCCCAACCTCCGGTGCCATAGCTAATGTTCATCATTCTTGCTCAGATAGCATTGTTGTTGTCATTCTTTGAATATGTATAAATTATTTGGAGTTCTTATGCCTTTTATCACTGTTTCTCCTGTATCAAGATCACGAACACTACATTCATTTGATCGAAATATTACCTATGTTCCTTGATCGCACATCTGATTGGCACTCAATAGATTATGCTTTAAACCATCAACATACATAACATTTCCTGCTTTGACCTTTTCTTTTAAAAGAACAGAACCTTTACCTTTTATGAGTGCAGGGGTGTCATTTCCAAATGAAACCTTCTTCTCCTTCTCCAAGGCACTATATGACTGAAGTTTTTCTTTATCACCTGTCATATGTTTTGAACATCCACTGTCGATGTACCATTGATTTTCCTGCCCTTTTGCATATAAGGCTATACCACATCTTTCTGGTTGTGTTTCTTTCATTCTCCATGTTTTGATATTTGAGGCTTGCTCCTTGTTAGTTGCCTACCGAAACCTGCTCCTACATTCAGAATCTTTAGGACCAAATTATTACAAATAGAACATTCTATTTCATTTTCAAGAGCAGAAAATTTATTGTAGGTCCTTTTCAAGTTCCCAGTTATACTCCTTTGTTTTTGAGTTTCTCTAATCATGATAGTTTTGTAGGCAACACACTGAGCTACTTTGTGTCCAAAGTTGTGGCAAGAGAAACATTGGCCATTGAAGAAATTCCTGCAATTATCAACCCTGCGGACCGAACGATTGTAATTTTCATTGACATTCATTCTTGAGGAAAATTGAGAATGATTTACCTGTGGTCTGTTGTAGCTTTTGTTTATCCTTGAAGCAGATTTCCCCTGATTTACTTGGTGATCTCTGTTCATTTTTGAAGAAAAATGTCCCTGATTTACCTGGTGAGCAGCATTGTGCCTTTGTTGTTGATTGTCAATTTGTTCACTTCTCCTTGTTGCATCAATATAACTTTTGGAGGTGGATGGCTTCTGTGCTTGGGATGCTTCTTCATTATATCCCTAACCTGTCTTGATTAGTGGAGAACGTTGTACTTTGATAATCTCATCTCACGTTTTAGATCCTTTAACAAATCTAAGATTAAGAGCTTTAGTTTTCTCAATCTCTTTTCTAAGTCCCACTATTTCACCTTCTAACTTTTCATGATGTTTTTCACTTTCAGCCAATTGGAATTGCAGAGTATCAATAATCATATTTTTCTCTTCTAAACAAATTTTGAGTTTAGAAATCTCTTCATAAAGACCTTCATTTATCTATAGCATCCATGAAATCATCATCTTTCAAAGGCCATAAAATCTATAATTATTACCTTGTTCATCTCAGTCCACTATTTGAAAATCCATCACTGTCTTCATGAGTGTAATAGCTTTTCTTATTTACATTCTGTTTCTTGTTCCATCTAACAGGTTCCTTAAATTTATGAGGACACTTGGCAGCATAGTGACCGACTCTTCCACAAGCAAAACATTTGAAAGGTAATTTACCTCTGAATCTTCCAGCACCCCGTTGAAGGTTCTTGACAAAATTTGATTCTTCCTCTTTTTCTGACATATGTCCTGAGTCATAAGAATCTCCTTTTCCTGAGGCCTTGAATGTTGCTTCTCTTCTGTCTAATGGTTCCCCTTTCCTCATTTCATAAGCGGTTAGAATTCTGTGTAGTTGCGACATGGTAATTTTCTGTAGATTCTCCTTTTCTTCTATTGCAGAAACTTTTGATTCAAACGTAGAAGCCAAAGATCTCAGAACCTTTTCAACCACAATGGCCTCTTTTATTTCTTCACCCAATTTTTTCATACAATTAACAATTTTATCTATGCATAGGAAATAGTTAGCCACACTTTCATCATTGTACATTCTGAGATTTTCATATTGAATTCTAAGGGTTTGAAGTTTTGCTCTTTTTACCTGTTCATCTCCTTCATAGCTCAAAACGATATTGTCCCATATTTCTTTTGCGGTTTTATACTGCATAACCTTGACGAATTCTGATTGAGATAGACATCCTAATAGAGTATTGACAGCGTTTGCATTAGTTTCAAACTGCTTCTCAGTCGAATCTGTAGGAGTTGCTGATGGAAAAGTGTACCATGTATCTACGATATTCCAGATTTCTGTACCAAGAGATTGAAGATAGGCCATAACTCTTACCTTCCAATAGACGAAGTTGGTCCCATCAAAAATTGGTGGCCTGATTGATGCTTCTCTCTCGTAGTTACTCATGATGATAGATCTTCCTTCAAGCGATCAAACATCTTCTGAAGGACCCGCTCTGATACCAATTGTTGGAAATAATACTGAGAGGGGGGGTGAATCAGTATTATCTGGTCAATTATTTTCTTTTTCAAACCCATAACATATATGCTACTTCAATCAGAGAAAACCGCGTATATATGCAACTACAAATAAGGAAACCCGCGTATACCATACAGACTTATAATTTAAAATATTCTACAGATGTTGAACATTAATCTGTGCATCGAGATCATATAAACAGTAACCAGGAACAGAACAATAGAGCAGAAGACAATCACACACAAGAACACAAGATATAAGGTGGAAACCCAATGTGGGTGACAACCACCTGCTGTAATATGTCTCTATCTTTTCAATTAGAAACTTATTTTTACAATGATTCTGTACTGGTGCAGCCCTTTACCAGTACGCAGGTTGCTACCTGCAGAGAGCTACAACCCTCTCTCGTTTGCCAACTTCTCTTGGAAGGGAGCTACAACCCCCTTAGTTCTTGTACTAGTTGAGATACTAGTACGCGGGCTTTTACTTGCAGAAGGCTACAACCTTCTCTTCCTTCCAGGGACCACGTTTCATAAATTTTCAGACTGGATCCACAAATAACATCAATCTGACATCAAGAATTTCTGCATCAACCAATCACCTTTTCACCAATCAGAACTGAATCAAAATAAACACTTCTCTGACGACTGTACCCAGATCATAATAACAGTAATCACACCCCACTTCCGAACCCAGAACACTATAGCAATAAACAGAAGCAGCTAGAACATAAATCAAGAGATGTACACTACTTCACTATTCAAAAACCTGCGTACAGATCTATAAATTCATTCTTTCAAACATTCAAATATTATTTAACCCAGATTATCAGATTTATAGATCAAGCGTGCGCCACATATCATAGATCAAAATCATATAGAGATAACCACTATTTCAACCTTAAGATTTTGACCCATCAATAGAACTTATCATTCTCCTTGCGCTCAGGTTCCTTCTTCATTCAAATCCAGATCTGCACCATAACCCAATCTCAGTATTCCAAATCTAGCACTATATCAGATATTCAATAATTCAGAAGATGCCTTGCCAAATGATATCCTTCCTCTTTTATAGCCTTAGGCCTTTCACAATACCACAGACCAAAAACCATAACAATTCAATACCATAGACCCAATACTTGGGATCAACACTTATGACGAGATACCATGGCCCAAAACCATAGGTTCAAATACCAGGGACTAAATACCACGGACCAAAAATAAGTTCTCCACATGTGCGCGCTTTTCCTTGCATGAAAGTGTGTGTATACACGGCTTTGTTTGGACCAACATGCGTATACGTTGTTTTCATTCACAGAACCTGCATGTATACACGGCTTCGTCAAAGTGAACCTGCATATATATCTTTTCCTTATTTCTGAGTGCCTGAATTGTGATCTATCACCAGAGTGAGTTGCCACCAAGGACAACACCTATGCCATAGCACCAAACCTGTTCCATAATGCCAACATGGACCTTATGCCATAATTCTCTAGAAATTCAATAATTAAAAGGCATGTACCACATAAAATATTTGATAAAAAAAATTGATATGTGCCCCTAACTTGATAGTTGATGCTCAACTATTTTAATCTCCTCCATAAACCTTCTAATTTGATTTTGTTCTTGAAAATTAGTTACTAAAATAGGCATGCACCCCATAAGAACTTCAGGCCAAAAATTTGACATATACCTTGGAATTGAGGTATACTATTGCAGGCCAAAGAAAGATGCCATGTAGTAAGCTACTGGATCATGGAACTGATGAGAAAAATATATAACTATCTCCCTTTCTTGAACAATTTTCGGGGAATATTTTTGCCACACACATCCATAGACATTTCTTAGCTCTTCAACTTTTGGCTCCTCTTGAAGAAGTTGTTGTTGACCATCTTCTCCCCACTTACTTGTAAGCAAATCCATTTGAATGTTTGCAACCATTTTACACTCCTCTAAATAATTTGAATCATAGATTGGAGAAGCTTCTTGAACTTCTTATCCAGGTAAAGGATGTGAATCGTAAACTGGAGCCTCCTTGTTAACCCCACGGTGGGCCTTCTCTTTTTGTGCAGCTTCTCATGACTAAGATTGTTGTGGTTTTGAATCACTCGACTCCCCATCAAATTCATACACATCATAAGTAGGAGAATCATAAAATTTAGCACAATAAGATCTCTAAGGGTTTATTTGTAGTTTCATAATGTCTCCTTCTTCCCTCTCTCGATCGTTGGGTGATGCTTCTTGATGCAAGTATATGTTTTCTTCGAGTTGAGATCCACAAAATTCTTTAGTAGGATCATTAACCTTGGAAATATTTTAAACATTAAAATGTGCACAACAATCTTCAAACAGAGAACCTGGAGGATATAATCTTTTGCAAAAAATATTAAATGTTATGTGAAAGCTCTTTAAGGAAGACATGTTTCCATGAGGTATTTTTTTCTACCAAACTCTAGCATCTTCATCTAAAGAATACATGAAAAATTGAATTTTCATATCTTCAAAAACAATACCTGTTGTTCCATGCATTCATGAAAATCCTTTAGGTGTTGGTATGGACTTCTATCTGTGTTTCCACTGAAACTAAGAAAATAGGTATACCATTCATGAACTAAAGGGACATGATGGGGATAACCAGTAACAAAATAAAAATCGAGAGTGACAAATGTGTTGGCTAAGAACACAAGAATGATCATTTTGAAAACGCCTTTAGGTGAGTGATCTCAAGTTCAAATGTATGGGAACTTTTATGTTGTTTAGCATCAGAGCGAGTATGAGTTCTCTTGAAATCCAGGGTGACCAAATAAGGATATACACAGCAGAGTCACAAGGGTGTTATAATTCAAAAAGTGGAGTCTCCAGGGTGAGAGATCTTCAACCCACACTTCCCTTTCTCACTCGACAGACGGAATGCAAAAATTTTCATACCCAGGGAAAAATATTCTGATTCATTTCTCGACAATGGTGCTAGAAAGATGTGATTTTTATATCTCTTTTCATATAAGTGCTTTAGAAGAGATAAAAGCCTCCTAGATACACCCTATGGGTTGATATGATACTAGTGCTTAGGGCATCCGAGAGGTGTGGTTTTGAAGATTATCAGTCAGGATTTCTGTTGCACTCCATAAATGTAGTTTTAAAAGAGATAATTCAGTGGCTTGGTTCAATAGCCCTTCATCAAGGTAAACTCAAGAAAACATATAGATATAAACACTTAGGGGGTAAATATGGTTAATATCAAAGAGAAATGTGTTGGTTTTAGAGTCTGACACACAACAATAGGCAACTTAAAATCATTGTTGTAGTATATGTGAACAGGAGGAAGGAAAGGAGGGGAATTGATGCAGACAGTTGGAAAAAATACAAAATCCTAAGAAACAATATGCAATAGAAATATGGAAGAGTGAGGAGATGAAAATGTAGAAAGAGTGGAGTACGAAATAAGGTCTCAAAATCTATGCATCGTGAATACATTTGTCACCAAACAATAATAAGTAAATTTGTGCACATGCAGGAACTGTAGGCTATTAAATAACACAAGTAAATCTATATTTAACACAGATACTTTTCACTACTTAGCATCATACATACTGTTGAAAACAAGATGATGGAGCTTAGTGAAAAGAAGTTGCCTTCACTAAGTGGGCCCGCGGGCTATTTTTGGCGCAAAGTCTATTTTTAGACTATGTCTATTTTTAGACATATGGATCATGGTCTATGAGTTGTAGGATGCTATTTATGGATGAATGGTCATGTTGGAAAAAAAAATAGATGGAATTCTATTTTTAGACATATGGGCGGAGTCTATTTTTAGACTGCCAGTCTAAATATAGAACAGTTGAATATTATTAGCTCTTAATAATATTTGGACTATAAACATTATCTTATCCTCTTGCAACACTTCAGTTTTAGCTATGGATGTGGCACATGCAACTGCTAGAAGGAAATACACTTTTCTTATGGGTTAGTTGAGCTATTGCATGATGGACTTCAGTTAGAACTCAAGTGATTGAGTTTGGTGAAGTTGATTGAGGAGTTGATGGAGTTGTGTTCAGTTTGACTTAGTTGAAATAGTTGTATTTAGTCTAGCTGATCAATACACTAGTGATGAGTGGTGTGAATTAATTATTAATTAATTCACTAATTATTAACTCATAAATCAACTAAAGAATACATTAGTTAACTCAATGCATGGACAGTTCAGTGGAGACAAGTGTTAGAGGTGAGTGAAAGGGCAAGATAGTTGTTAGTTGTGACTATAGTTGTGCATATGATTTGCACAATCAGTGGATTGAGTATTGCCAATGAGAATTGCTTGGTTCAGCCAAGGGAAATACGACTTTGGATCATCCATTCTCATCTATTCTCAACAGGTATTGGACAGTGGAGGCAGGAAAGCAACAGAGGAGATTTGAACCTGTGATTGATTTAGATCTGAGCTAGTTTGTGTGTAATAGGTAGAGATAGTACTGAGTACTTGTGAGGAGTATTGTACTATGTATTGTTACATGTTCTCAATCAATATAATATACATATAGTTGGGGGTTTTCAGCTGTATGCTTTCCCCGGTACATACTGTGTTGATATGTGTGATTGATGCTTCAATGTGCGCATGCGATTGTTTCTTAATTCCACAAAATTGATGATCAACGTAGAGGAGATTATGTATTATGCATGCATTCCACAAATAGTGCATAATTACGATAATCTCTGTGAATAAGTGTCGTATTATTCAAAATTTCTACATGGTATCGAGCTAGTTGATTTGTATAAAAAGTTCTGCAGGATATCAAAGCGAGGATTGATCATCGGATCTATTATTCAGAAAGTGTTTACATTTTATTTCATCAGGTAGAGTTTGTAATCGGGCCAGGTAGCCTCTAGATTCATCCTTCTTTTTGAAGGTGAGATATCCGGTGAATTCCCATACAGTCAATCTCTGTACGAGAAATACTTTGTTCTCACAAATTTTAGATCAGAAGCAGTTGAGTTTTGAGCTGGTGGAATTCGAATTTGTTGAAATGTCTTTTCAAAGGATTCCAAAGCCAGAGCGACCAGAGGAAGTTGGCACTCAAGGATAAACTTAGAAACATCAAAGCTGAGAATGGAGACAGTATGCCCAAGTATTTCACGAAGTTCACCCAATGCCGGGATGAGTTGGGAAGTGTGGGGGTGACTATCGATGATGAGGACTTGGTGAGCTTGGCTCTCCTTGGTCATCCGAAGAGTTGGCATTCCTATGAGGACTCTGTCAATGGTCAAGAGAAATTGCCAGGATGGGAGAGACTTTGGTCGGATCTTGTGCAAGAGGAGATCAGGCGGAATACCAAGGAGGAAATCCAAGGAGGGATCCGAGGAAGGATCTAAAGGTGAGGCACTTGCTTGACAATTTGAGTTAGATTTCACACTCTTCGCATGCATCATTTCATACATGGTGGGAAGTGGTTGGTTTCTTGATAGTGGAGCTTCTTTCCACATGACCGGCGACAAGGGTTTGTTCAGTACTTTGGAGGAGAAAGATCTCCAAATACTCATAGCGATGGGTAATGGTGAGAATTATAGTGTCTCAGGTGTAGGCATAGTTATTTTTTAGAGGGAGCATGGATCTCGCTTTACCTTGACCAATGTCAAGTATGTACCAGGACTGAAGAGAAACTTGGTGTCGATTGCAATGCTGGAAGACAGAGGCTATGATGTAGTCTTCAGTAAGGGAAAGGTTTCCCTTAAACACATCATCACTAGACAGGTGAAGCAGATTGGTTCATGGGTCAAGAACCTGTATTCTCTTGAGGTTCAAGATGCATTCAAAGCCTTGATCAGCAACGCAATTGATGGAGACTTGGTGGTTGAGAGGGAGGGTATATTACCTCTCAACATGCAGAGCCAGAAGAAGTCTCAGACAATGGTGGAGGAGCCACGATTGGTGCAGCAGCTTCAGGAGGTTGTGGAGCAGCTACAACAGGGTAAGCTGAGTGGAGATCGAGTAGAGACACCTACTCATGCAGAGACCTCCAGTAGGGGGAAACTTTGAGCCAGGTGGGTTGAGGGATCACATGTAGCCATACCTCTAGGTAGGAGGTGGGGCGATATAGAGTGATCATCCCAAGGAGGAGGGGCACGATCCTTGAGGTAACCAACCTCTTGGATGAGACCTTGCTATAGGAGCACCAATGTGGAGTAGCAGGAACTGATTGATTGGGTAGAGACAGATGTGGATGGAGTGGTAGAGAGAGCGACAGTGCAGGGAATCCCAGGATAGTGCATAGCTAGCAGGCTGCAGTAATGCGAGAGGCACAAGTGTTTTGCATAGTGCTAGGTGGCACAAAGAGGTGTGAAATAGTGCGAGATGCATGGAGATGTTGCAGTAGCGCAGATGTCAGAGGGGGAGCACTTGTCAGCAACAGGTAGAACTTCAGCATTAGAGTATGTTCTTAGCCCAACAGAGGGGTCAGTTGGGAGTGTTTTTGTTCCAAGTGTTGTTGGAGCAAGTGGACCGGGTAGATGTGTTGCATGCAGAACATTCGAGAGTTACAGGATAGGGGTTGCAGATAATCCATATCTTGTTGAGAGGGAGTGTTGAAAATGCACCAAGATGATGGAGGTTAGTGAAAAGAAGTTGCCTTCACTAAGTGGGCCCGCAAGCTATTTTTGGCGCAAAGTCTATTTTTAGACATATGGATCATGGTCTATGAGTTACAGGATGCTATTTATGGATGATTGGTCATGTTGGTAAAAAAATAGATGGACTTCTATTTTTAGACATATGGGCAGAGTCTATTTTTAGACTGCCAGTCTAAATATAGTACAGTCGAATATTATTAGCTCTTAATAGTATTTGGACTATAAACATTATCTTATCCTCTTGCAGCATTTCAGTTTGAGCTACGGATGTGGCACATGAAACAACAAGAAGGA
The DNA here is from genome assembly GCA_000404065.3 of Pinus taeda. Lineage (NCBI taxonomy): Eukaryota > Viridiplantae > Streptophyta > Pinopsida > Pinales > Pinaceae > Pinus > Pinus taeda. Next base: position 13,320 of record APFE030870654.1, on the reverse strand, counting down.
AATACGCTTTTCTTATGGGTTAGTTGAGCTATTGCATGATGGACTTCAGTTAGAACTCAAGTGATTGAGTTTGGTGGAGTTGATTGAGGAGTTGATGGAGTTGTGTTCAGTTTGACTTAGTTGAACTAGTTGTATTTAGTCTAACTAAAAAATACACTAGTGATGAGTGGTGTGAATTAATTATTAATTAATTCACTAATTATTAACTCATAAATCAAATAAAGAATACATCAGTTAACTCAGTGCATGGACAGTTCAATGGAGACAAGTGTTAGAGGTGGGTGAAAGGGCAAGACAGCTATCAGTTGTGACTATAGTTGTGCATGTGATTTGCACAATCAATGGATTGAGTATTGCCAATGAGAATTGCGTGGTTCAGCCAAGGGAAATACGAGCTTGGATCAACCATTCTCATCTATTCTCAACAGGTATTGCACAGTGGAGGCAGGAAAGCAGCGGAGGAGATTTGAACTTGTGATTGATTCAGATCTGAGCTAGTTTGTGTGTAATAGGTGGAGATAGTACTGAGTACTTGTGAGGAGTATTGTACTATGTATTTTTACATGTTCTCAATCAATATAATATACAGATAGTTGGGGGTTTTCAGTTGTATCTTTCCCCGGTACATACTATGTTGATATGTGTGATTGATGCTTCAATGAGCGCATGCGATTGTTTCTTTAATACTAAAAATTGATGATCAACGTAGAGGAGGTTATGTATTATGCATGCATTCCACAAATAGTGTATAATCAAGATAATCTCTGTGAATAAGTGTCATGTTATTCAAAATTTCTACACATACAACCATGAGAGAGTGAAACCGAAAACTTCATTACACAATTTCAGAAGAGGAAATCCACACATGAAGTGATAAACAAAGGGGAAACATTCTTCATATTTCTCTAATTGGAACCAACTAAATAATTTCATTAATCCTTAACGATGGAGTCCAAATCACCAGTCCATTACATTTAGCAATTGTATCAGCCTAAGGACCTCATGAACAAGAAAATTGAACGAAAGTGGAACCAAAAAATTCAGACCTCTTTGGTTCAAAATTTTAGAGCCTATGTTAAGTGTTTCTTCCCTCTTTTATAAGGAGGGGAAGATTTGAGAGCAGTTACAAAATATACCAGTCAAGCTCTAGCTGCCTGATCGACTAGTTGTGTCGGTGTGTGAAGTTTTGCTACCCAAAAAATTACAATCAAATTTGATTCCTTTATTTAAAATGCATAAATTACAAAACTAAAGACAAAAGGAAAACTAAATGATGATTGAGGAAAATATCTCCCTGCCATTCTTGTGATGGCCTCGGATCAGGCCATGTATCTGCCACTTTTCCCTTCTTCAGCTACTTGGTTGATTCACCTATCGCTTTCCTATTAATTGCTTGAACTTCCCACTTACAAAAGTTGGGAGGGATCATTTGTGGTGGCCTTAGTGGTGGTGTAGAATCACAATTGCCGACTCATCCATCTCTTTAAACTTTTACATTACACTATCAGAGCCCAATATGCCCTGTAACATTGCCATAGTGTTATATCAAAGTTTTTTCTTATTGGAACTTTTATTCTTAAAAGATGTTACGAAAACAACAAGTTTCAATGTCCTTGGCCCCTTTCATTTAGCCCCTTTTTTGCATTTCTCATCATAGGACCTAGGGATGTGACCTACCACTTAGATAAGGCACTAGGGAATTTTGTTCTTGTCAAGGGCCATTTTCCTTTGTAAAATGTTTTCCGCCCCTTGGTTCTTTATACTTTTCTCGACCATGTGCTAGCCAAATATTGTAGCCCCTCTCATCAGAGGTTTTTATTCAAGAAAATAAGTTTGTAGTTGCGATATTCCCACTTCTCTAATATGTGACCTCTGATATGACCTCATCACTCCACATGGCACCTTATGAGTGGTGACATGTGGCATTTAGATTTCCCCCCATAGGCCATCTCAAAATGTCAAAACTTCCTGCTATGTGTCCTTCCATACCACCACGTCATTCTGACATCAAATGCCATTGTAGCTTATCAAGACCAATCCTATGCCACCATGTGTCCTCCTAGAGGAGAGAGAAAAGGGCATGCCCACTTTTGGTTTTATGGTGAAATCCTTTCTTAATCCTTATCGACACTCCCCGATGTTTTTTAACGCTATTAGAGCTTTTCCCATATCGCAACTTTTTAAAGGTCAACATGTTCAGAAGTTTTGATGTCACGATATTGTGATGCGACGATCTCTTTTGATCTCCAATACAACCTTCTCTCATGAATTGCTCCCCAGACATGTGATCACTGATATTTTGATGCTCTAATGTTGTGATGCGTTGGTATTCCTGACATCTAATATGAAATCCCCTATATTTTAATGTTGCGATATTGCAATCTTCGATATTCTGATATACCTTCACAAGGCTTCAATCCTTGAAACTTCAGAAGACCATAAATTTTGATCTAGGAGTCTAGTTTGGACTTCCACATATCATTGGAAATATTTTTCAAAGAAGTTTCCAATGGAGAGGGCCTTATTTGGGCTTTGAGTCCTTTTGAGGCTTCAAAGATGACTATAAACTTCTCTTCTCATTGATCTGGAATTGATCTAAGACAAAGAATAAGGTATTACAGACTCATGTGCATGGATGAGCCTATGTTATTTATGCAATGGATCGATAAGATTGCAAAATACATAGACACTGAAGCAATTAGAGAAACATAACAGCCAAACATGTAAAGACAACAAGTTTAATAAGGAGTTCACCCAATACTCCTGGGCTATGTCTCCCGGTCCAGCCTTCAGTGGTGGCCTCTCTATTATGTTTTCAAAAGTAGAGTTTTTATAACAATGAACTCAATTTGAGTCTCACACAGTAGATATGAATCAACAAGACTGTATTTGGATCCCCCAAGCCTCTGGATTACACAAACTCTACTTACTGAAACTCGACCTCTATTGGTCACATTAGTATGAGCCCAATCTGAGACTCATACATGACAGGCATATACAAAGGAGTTCGCTTGAGCCTCTCAAGCCTTCTCTAGAGTACATAAACTCTCTGACTCTCTCTGGCTCTGTTTGGCTCAATGTTGCCTTTGCTTCTATAGGTCAACTCAGCTCCTTCTTTCTGCTCTTAGATTTCTACATATAACTAACTCTGCTTCTTCCTCTATCAGTTTGTGGCTTTAAAGCCAATATTCTTTCCGACTGTTCATTTCTGCTTCCTAGCTTTCCAATTTCCCTGCCTTTGTCCACTTGAATCCCTCTATTCGGAATAATCATCACTGTATAATGTCTCACAGGGAGGTGGCCACCTATTCTATAACGTATGAGTGTGTTAGGTTCACTGGAAATGTTTAAATGACTGTTTAGTCTGTTAACTCCAAGAATGCCCGCGAAATACGAATCTCTGCCAATGCATCGTCCATATCAAACTTCAAATATTATATAACCTTTCCTATTTACCCCATCGAATCTAATCATCCATCGGATCGTGTCTCCACTATCGATCTAGAGCCTCCAGATCCTATGGTCATCGTCCATATCGGGCGGGTAAGTAACATGATGTTTACCCGTCTGATGTGAGTGATTTTCTCTCTCTTCCACCGAATGCATGGCACCCCTTATGTGGCATCAGGTGGGACTTGATTGAAACCTCTTACGCTCGAATCCCTTCTGATATTCTAATTGTTTTTGTGGGACCCTACCTCTGACGGAATTGGTGTGATATTCGTTGTATTTTATAACTTTTTGGGTCCTAGCGCTCAGGGTTTTTCCTTCTTTGAGGAGTTTTCCCTGCAATATGCGATTAACGACTTGTCGCTAATTGCATATCAGAAACCACCCCCATTTCTTAAATTGACCTCTAGTTTTGCTAATTTGTGGTAGCGCACATTACCATGGGCCAATGGTCTATGCACTTGACCAAGGTTCCTCGTTGCTCTGTGCTATTCAAAAATTGCAACTATGACTTTGGCATGATTTTTAATAATTCATGAAAACTTAGAGAGTGTTCTAGGATCCAATTCGGATCACGGCCTTCCCACTAAAAAATATTTTGGACCACCAAAAGTTGGTTTTTAAGCATCAATCAAGTGAGGGTATAAATTCCTTGCTTGCCCAATTTCCACCCATCTTGCACTGCTTGGTTTTGAACCTTAGAGCCCAATCCTGAGGTACTCAACATCCCCTCTGACATTGTCCTTATCTTCCTGTCCAAAACTATATCTTCCTGCAATTCATTGAGATATTTAGGCAACAGATCATCAATAGAAGGAAATTGGCTCTGCTCTTCGGGATATTCAATCAATGAAGGTTCAAACAGTCTCAAGCTTTTTGCATTAACCACTGAATAGATGTGCATGTAAGCTGGCAAATCAAGGCAAAAAGCATTCTCACCAATTTTCTCAAGTATCCTGAAGGGTCCATATCATATTTGCTTCAGCTTCTTACCTTCACCTTGCATTCTGTCTTTGCTGATATACAGCCAGACTTGATCACCAACTTGGAAACAATGCTCAATCTTATGCTTATCATGCCTTGCCTTGTACTTGGCTTGGCAATTTTCTAGTTGTTCTTGTATTATCTAGTGAATCTCTTAGATTTGTTGAATGAACTTGGTTGCCTTGTCCACATCACTGTGTCCATCAACCACTATGTTTTTACTAAAGACAAAATCCAAGGGAGACCTTGGTGTGAAACCAAAACAGGTCTCAAAAGGAGATCTCTATGTAGAAGAATGTTTAGCCCGATTGTAAGCATGTTGCACATAACACAAATGTTCATCTCAAAGCTTGGGATGCTTGCTGCAATATCCTCTGAGCAACTAGATCACTTTCTTATTGACCACCTCTATTTGGCCATCTATTTGTGGATGAAAGGTTGTGCTCTTCTTTGGTCTGGTGTCCATCAATTCCTAGAAACTCGACCAAAATTTCCCAACAAATCGGAAATCTCGATCAGATACAATGGAAGTGGGTAATCCAAAATGAACCCATACATGCTGAAAGAACAATTTTGTTGTTTGTTCCGCTGTAATCTGTTTGTTACAAGGTATTAAAATACACATTTTGCTAAACCTATCCATAATAACCTATAAATATTCATGACCCTTTCTAGATTTAGGCAGTCCCCCAACAAATTCCATGGAAACACTTTCCAAAGGATGAGAAGGAACTAGTAGTGGACTATACAAGCCTAGTTTTATATTTTTGGGCTTGCTTTTAGCACACATGGTACACCCTCTTACATATCTAGAAACTGTATCATGCATTTTTGGCCAATAACAAAATCTTTGCAATTGTGCAACTGTTTTCCTTACACCAAAGTGACCTGATATTAGAGAAGTGTGTGCTTCTCGAATTATCTTTACTCTTTCGGTTTGAGGAATGCATAAATTTCCAAAATGATACAAGAGTTGGTCCTTAACATGATAATCCAATTCTTCTACTTGTTTTCCATGACTTAAAGTTGCATATGCATCTTTAAAATCTATATCTTGAGCATACTATTCAATGTAGCTTTCATGCAATACTGAATTATGCTTAAGTATAGTGGATGCATTTATGATTGGTCTGGACAGCATATCTGCAACTTTATTGTGTACGCCCTCTTTATATCTGATGACAAGATGCAACTGTTGTAGAAAACCCATACACCTATAGTGTCTTGATTGTTGCAACTTAGTTTGTGAGTGTAAATATTGAAGTGGTTGATGATCAGTATGTATAACTGTATCTTTACCCATTACATAATGTTTCCACTTTTTCACACTCTGTACTAATGCATATAATTCCTTATCATATATGGGATAATTAGCTACTGTAGAATTAAATGTCTCAGAATGATAACATATGGGTTTACTGTGCTGCATCAACACTGCTCCCATGGCATAGTCACTGGCATCAGTTTCAATCTCGAATGGTCTTTAAAGATCAAGAAATGCTAGTACTGGTATTGTACTAATCTTTTTTTTTAAGGTGTTGAAGGATTTTTGCTTCCTCTCCACTGAAACACCTTGTTCAATCCTGTTAAAGCATGTAAGGGAATTGCAATCAAGGAAAAGTTAGCAATAAACTTTCTCCAATATTGTGCTGCTCCTAGGAAGCTTCTAACTTCTGTCGCAGATTTGGGTTTAGGCCAGTTTACAATGACTGCATCCTTAGAGAGATCTATCTTCAATTCACCACCCCCTACAATATGACCTAGATAATTCAAATACATTTTACCAAATTCACATTTTGAGAGCTTAACATAAATATTTTCTCTTTTCAAAACATTTAGAGTCTGCTTTACATGCTTCAAATGTTCTTCCCATATTTTACTAAATATAAGAATGTCATCTAAATATGCATTGACAAAATCATCAATAAAAGGCTTGAGTACATCATTCATTACTCTCATGAAAGTAGCAGGAGCATTAGTAAAGCCAAAAGGTATAACTCACCACTCATACAATCCATGCGTTGTCTTGAAAGCAGTCTTCCATGCATCTTGCTCTGCAACTCTAACTTGATGGTAGCCACTATGCAAGTCCAACTTGGAAAAGTAAATGAATTCTTTCAACTGATCTAATAGATCATCTATGCGAGGAAGGGGATAATGATTTTTTATTGTTATCTTATTCAGTGCTCGGTAAGCAATGCACATTCTCCATGAGCCATCTTTCTTTCTCACCAAGACAATTGGAGATCCACATGGTGATGTGCTAGCTCTTAAGAACCCTTTCTTGAGCAACTCCTGTACCTACTTCTTGATTTCTGCATTATCTAAAGTGGACAACCTGTACATTCCGATGTTAGGCAATGGAGCATCTTGTTGTAAATTAATATCATGTACTATTTGCTTTTTGGGTGGCAAACCTTTAGGTTCTTGAAATAGTATATCATATTCTGAAATAACTTTTTCTAAATCAGCTTGTTGTTTAGCATTACAGCCCTCAAATATATGGATTTTACTAGGTTTCTTTTCCTTTACAACCATCAGTAAAAATTGTTTGCATGAATTTACAATTCTTTTCATCTACCCTGAGTTTATGAGAGTATAATTATCCTTGAGTTTATGAGCTCTTACAATATATTCAATTCCATCTTTAACGAGTTGATACTTGTTTTCTGCCCTATATAAAATAGCTTTTCTATCATACAAGTAAGGAGTTACTAAAACAATTCCACATATATCCAAGGGAACAATATCTAACTCAACCTCATCTACAAATGTTGACCCAAAAGAAAACCTAAGTTTACATTGTCTAGTCACTTGTAGCTTTGCTTTATCACATAACCAACCTAATGGACATGGTTTCTTGTGAGGTGTGGTTAGTAATCCCAACTTATTTACAATTGCTTCAAAAATTAAATTTACTTGTGAGGCACTATTAAACAAAGTATCAATCTTTTGATGCTTGGAAATAACTCTAATATGAAAAAGATGATGCCTTTTCCTCTCATTTTCTTCACTATCAGTAGATTGTGTAGAATTACTAGTAGATGCTGCAAAATTTTTACCTTTTATACCTGTGGTTGTGATTGTTGTTTCATCCCCTGAATCTGACCCCAAATCCTTTTGAATAACTGTAGCAATCTTCTTTTCTTTCCATCGTACTTCTTGGGTTTCAACTCTGGATGCAAAATCCAGTAGTGTTCATCATCATGCCCATCCTTCTTGTAGTGAGTGCACGAAGGTTTGGCATTTTGTACAACATTTTCCTTCCTCTCTTTCCATTTCTGCTTTCTCTTTTCCTTGTTCTTGCTTATAGTGGGTTTTGATGATCCCCCAACTTCTGGGTTCACATTCTTGCCTCTAGCCTCTAGATGTGTAGCCTAAACAGATACCTCATCTATGCTAGTGGGATTAAACATGAGAATGGTATGCTTTAAATAGTTATGTAGACCACCTATATACTTCAGCAAAGTTTTAGGTGAGTCTAAAGAAATTCCTAGAATCAAAGCTCTTTTCCCAAATTCTTGGGTGTAACTTTGTACACTTTGCCCTTTCAATTGTCGAAGAGTTTGCCAACTCATCATGGCTTGCTGCATATAAGCTAGTGGATAGAACTATTTTTTAATTGTAGAAACAAATTCACTCTAGACAGGAAGAATTTTATCATGCTTCTTCATGTCAGCTTGTGTCCTGCCTTCCCACCGTACCAAGGCAGTGCCTCCAAGGCATAGGCTGGCTAGTTGAATCTTACTACTGTCTGAATAAATGCTCTGCACCCTGTAATACACATCAATCTATCTAATCCAATTATCCAGCTTCTTTGCATTCAACTCTCCATCATATATTGGTAAATCAAATTTAACATCTAATTTAATCAAAGATGTCTTATTTTTATTTTCAGGGCTATTAGGAGGTGTGGGAATCTTTCCTTTCCCTTTGCCATTAGAATGGTCATTGAGGAGAGATTCTTCTGCTCCTTTATCTTGTTTGGAGTTTGATGAATATTCATCTCTACCTTTCTTAAATTATCCATACATTTCCTCTACCATGGCTCTCATGGTCATGAAACTATCCATGAACTAGGAGTTTTATTCGAAGGGACTTTCTTCCACCATTTTCCTCTTAGGATAGACTCTTCCAATTTCTGGGTTAGCTTCAACCAATTCTCCTTCTCCTAATTTGAGCTTTGATCTAGTTATCATTCAATAATAAAATCCAGCACAAGCTTGTCTAACCTTAGTAACCTAGAGCTCTGATACCACTTGATCTGGAATTGATCTAAGACAAAGAATAAGGTATTACAGACTCATGTGCATGGATGAACCTATGTTATTTTATGCAATGGATTGATAAGATTGCGAAATACACAGACATTGAAGCAGTTAGAGAAAACATAACAGGAAAACATGTAAACACAACAAGTTTAATAAGGAGTTCACCCAATATTCCTGGGCTACGTCTCCCGGTCTAGCCTTCAATGGTGGCCTCTCTATTATGTTTTCAAAAGTAGATTTTTTACAACAGTGAGCTCAATTTGAGTCTCACACTGCAGATATGAATCAGCAAGATTGTACTTGGATTCCCCCAAGCCTCTGGAGTACATAGACTCTACTTACTAAAACTCGACCTCTATTGGTCACAGTAGTATGAGCCCAATTTGAGACTCATACATGAAAGGCATATACAGAGGAGTTCGCTTGAGTCTCTCAAGCCTTCTCTAGAGTACACAAACTCTTTGACTCTCTCTAGCTCTGTCTGGCTCGATGCTACCTTTCCTTCTATAGGTCAACTCGACTCCTCCTTTTTGCTCTTAGCTTTCTACATCTAACTAACTTTGATTCTTCCTTTGTTAGTTCATGGCTTTAAAACCAATCTGCTTTCTGAATGTTTGTTTCGGCTTACCAGCTTTCCAGTTTCCCTACTGTTACGCAGTAATTTGTCACCGTCGGTCACCGTCCTTGTCGCACCCCCACTGTCACACATTGGAGGACACATTTACGGACCTGTGACCAGTGACATAACTTGAAAACACTTGCATTGAGGCCTCCTGAGTATGAAGTTCAATAACCCTGAAGACACCTTCTGAAGATTAGCCTTGAAAAATGCCTTTTTCCCATTAGCGCGGGCCCACAGTGTATTACCCCGCGCCAATGGCTCGGTCCTTACAAAGAGGGCGCGCCCATAAGCGCTCTGTTCCAGAGCACGACCCGCGCCACACAAATTAGGCATGATTTCTGGCCAGTGCATGCTAGAATGCTTTTTCCCTTGCGACTCACTCAGTTCCCTGAAGGAAAAAGCCCACAGAAGCATCCGGGTTTCGGCTTTTCTATCCAAGGCAATGGCTATTATGAGACATTACCAAAACTCAGAATGTGTCCAGATACAATGTATATCTCCTCTCCCTTTATCTATAAAAGCCTGTCTCCCCATAATGAACGGGCTAGTTTTTTGGGAGGCTAAAGCAAAAGAGCAAACAAGCTAGTGTGAGAGAGATACTTTTTGAGCTAAAAGTTGAAAGTAAGGTTATGCTGCCGGATTGTTGAGAGAGAAAGTGATTTTGCAAGACGTGTCGGACTGACTGCCCACCCAGCTAGAGGAGTTTTACAGTGTCAAGCCTTAAGTGGTTGTAATTTCTTCTCTCATTTCTATTTAATGCAAAGCGACTGTCATTATGGTTTCATTCATGTGTTACATCGGTGATATGTGAATTGTATCTTGCTTGACTGGTACATAGCTGTATGTTTTTGGATTTTATGCTTGTTGTGGTTTATTCTTCACTTGTGCAGGTATCTATGTGCGAATAGCGACCGGCCGGAGATAGAGGATAGGAGCGACACTTTCCCCCACAACAAACAAGCGTTGGATCCCAGGTTGGTCTCCCAGATCGACTTTTAAATTATATAGCTAGAAACTTGCATGCAGCGTGATTGATTGTTGCTAGACCCTTGTGGGGCTAGTGGGATCCACCTCTGTCCGCAGAGGGGATTTCCCTCCGCAACAAATTGGCGACTCCGCTGGGGAGTTTGTCTATTGATTGTTTAAGCTATATTGTCTGACTTTGTAAATCAAGGACGGAGCCTGAAGAGCGGCCAGGCAGCCTTCGAAACACTTCCACCATGTGGAAGTGAAGTAGATCAACGCCCCTTCAGTCTATCTCCGGGTTGATTTACAAACTGGATGATATAAGTCTTGCTTTGCATGTCTTTTTACTATCATTGTCTGATCTGAACATTTTCTTTGCCTACAGTCCTGACCTTCTTTTTTATTCACTGGCCCTGTTTAGTTCTTTTTCTTTTTTTTTCTAAGCAAGCTCGTGCCAGCGCGCTTGTCGTCTGGACAGTTGCGCTACTGGGCGCGATCTGTTTTCATACATCTCGCGCTACGTTCTGGTTAGCGCGGGTTTCAGGCTCTCAGTCACGCCTCTGTATTTTTTGCCTGTCAGTTCCCTACCAGCGCACTTTTCCTCTTGACAGTCGCGCTACTGGGCGCAATCTGCTTTCACACATCTCGCGCTATACTCTTGTTAGCGCGAGTTACAGGCCCACAGTCGCGCCACACTGGTCAGATCTGTTTAGAAGCCTGTTGGTCAACCTCTGTTGCTTGGATCTGGTTTTTGCCCTGTGTATGCCCCCTGTGGATCTGTTGGTCAGCTTACATGGTTGCATGAAATTCTCGTTTTTTCTTTTGCCTTGTTAGGTGGTTGTTTTTTGTTTCGAAAAACTGGCTTTTAGTTTCTTTAAAAGTAATTTTCCGGCAATGAACGTCTCTTGAAAGCTTTACGTGCATCGTCATTTCTTTTTTTTTTTTATTATTTAAAAAGAAAAGAGAAAAGAAAAAGTTTATTTTTTGTTTTATCATTTAGTCATGTTGTGGTAATTCTTTTTTGTTTCAAAAAAAAAGAAGAGTTTTTCCTTTCTTAACGATTAGCTGCATTAGAATTATTTGGACATTGTTTTGTTTACATGAACCTCTTCGCTCTCCTATAGCTAGTTTTCATACAAGCAAAACGAATTCAGTTTTTCATGTAGTTGCATTTAGTTTCTTTTTCAAGAGATTACATTCGCTAAGGCCAGCAAACCGAAACTTAATTAAAAGATCAACGTAAAATTTTTTTCAATGAACCTAACAACGCATTGGAACCTAACGCTTATACTTTAGAGGTCTAGGCTAGAGACGTGTTCCGGCGTCGTTAATCCTGGTAGATTATCGTCGAGTGGTTGGGTGATTCCTCCACGGTGAAGCGATAGGTACCAGTACGGACTGTGCTCCCACGTACCGTCGCGTATATTTTGGGAGACCCCTATAGGATTGCACCCTTTTTCCTTAGGAAGCCGAGTCTGCCGCCCTACAGACCGTAATGCACTGAACACAGCATTCAGAAAGATTGACTGCAGTACGGAAAGTCCTTGGTGATCTTCTGATCGCTAAGGTGTATAAGCAGTTTTATGGTTCGTTTGGTACACCCTCTTGTTTAGATTTCCAGAGTAGTCAGCTTTTGATCCTTTTCAGACTTTCAAACAGAAAAGGTGTAAGCGAGCAGCTTGTCACTTCGTGCTCGAAAAACATTCGAAGGAGACTAGAGTCAACTTTT
>APFE030870642.1:0-12180 GCA_000404065.3 Pinus taeda | reverse complement strand
ATCATGGTTCATGGCCCATTTCAATTGAAATAAAAGGAGCACTACAATATGTATTTTTTCCTAAGGTTAACCAATTTTATAGGAAGACATATTTTTGATTGCTCTATCAATTTGTATATTTTGAATTATATGTCCCAAAAATTAATTCTCAGTGGTTCTCTAAATTCGTTTCTCAGAAGAAAAAATATTTTATATCTTTCTATTCATATTAAGTTATAGATACATTATAGTTTTCATTTTACATGGATACATTACAATTCCATTTTACCATGATCATGATATGAGCTTCATGTGAAACACTAGTAGCATACTAATCTTATTATGAGGAGAACAATTACAAAATACATTAACAATATATTACAAAAACTAAAACAATTTGATGTCAGGTCCATGGAGCCTTTCTAGAATGATGGGTCCATTTTAGTTGTTTAAAAATGATCAAAATTTGCTTCTATTTTGTTGTTAATTAATATTATATTTCAATAACATTTTGAATTTTCTTCAATTTCTTTTTCCATTTTGTTTCGGCAGGGGCTCTCTATTGAGTAGTATTTAAGTTTGAAGAGATGGTCTTAATTTCAAATGAAATAATATATATTCATCTAAACCAATAAATATTAAAGGTTATTAAAAAAATTATACTTGTATTGACCACTGTATATTAAATAGACCCCTCAAAGAATGTCAAAATGACATAGTGTCCTAAATTTTTAAAATCTTAACAATTTAAAAGCTATCTACATTAAAATCACAATGAAATCTCAATAGAACATAGTAAATAAGAAAACATTTTTCTCAAATTCCATTTAAAAATATAATCATATGTTTCTTTTATTCATTTGATGATATTCAGAAGTATTTGGATTTACATCATTGAAAATATAATCTATCTGTCCAATGGAAAAAGCTTTCTGTTTTTCATTTATTTCCATATATCATAAATAACGTTCCAATCTGCCTCTTTTAAAGCATGTAGACCACTAAGAGACAAAAACATTAAGGTCTCTAGCTCTTAATGAAAGTCTTGAGCTACCATCATTGGTATTGAGCCATTGTTTTAGGCTTTAGGCTTACATTATTTTTTGGCTGGTCATAAACTTATGGAAGAAGTAATTGTTTGTTAATTAAGAGCATCCAATTAAAACTTTGATTTAAATTTCTTCAATACACTTCTTATGAGAAAAAATTAAATTGGTTGACCTAGGGATTGGATTTTATCTTTCAAACACAAACCACAACGTATGTTCTATAGGTTTCTTTGGTTTTTTTTGTTTTTTCTAAAATATAATAGGGAAGTTATTCCATGTCATTTAATTTGTTTTAATTTTAATATTTAAAATTAAAATGATTTGATCTAGGATTTCACATTGATTATTATTGTCAAAATCAATATATCTTATTTATAGTGATGTAATATTAAAATTCTTGAAATGGGGTATGAATTTTATTTGTGATGAACAAAAATAATGCAGAATATATAATTTATTTACGTGATTTTAGTTAAATAATTAATATCAAATCTTCTTCTTCTTTTCCCATTTTCATAATTCATCTTATAATGTTTTCTTTTACGAGATATCAATGGTCAAATTAATTTATCATGTAAATTAATCTTATTAAAATAAAAACTAATAACAAAAAAGGTTAACGTGAAGATCCTATAGGTTCTAAGTGTTTGAATCGAGATTTGATACAAAATGCAATCATCAGAAATAATTAATAATTAAAATAGAAATATTCAACTCATTACAATATAAGTTACAAAAAAATGAGAAGTAAAGACTTATTTGTAAAGCGAAGATATCTCTTACTGCATATTTTGAACTTGTTTTTCTTCTTGGATCTTGTTGGCCACAACATCACTTTGGAGATGACTCTCCATCCAATTGTAGGCTCAACTGCATAGAATCTTTATATAGTTGGCCACCTGAGAGCCCTCAATAAACTATTATAGCTAGTTTATATTTTTTCTTCAACATTCTTCTCTAGAAATAATGAATGGCTATATTCTACCTTTCATCCATTAAATAGAATGAGGATTGGATGGGAATCTATGTGACATGATGCCAACTTCTATTTTTCTTTTCCTAAGCTTTCTTAATTCAATTTTTTTCTTAATTTATTAATGTTTACTTTCTATTAACTTATTCTTACTATTTTTATAGCTTATTTTTATTTACCTATTAGAGATTTCACTTTGTTATCTATTATTTTATTTATTTACTATTATTGTCTTTCTTTATTATTTGTTATTTTATTTATTTATTACTATTATCATCATCATGTATTTATACATTAATATTCATTATTATTATTATTAGAAATATTATTTTTTGATCTATTAATATGGGGCATTACAATTGAAAAAATTGTATGAGTTGAGAGCAGAAATATCTAGGTACACACAGAAGTCACTTCAATTGTTAGAAGGTAGCGTGCTTTATATTTTCTTTGCCATCTTCCATGCCAATGCCCAATATTGAAATCGAAACTCATTTTATGGTAATATTCATATGATTTCCATGTCTAAAATAGGTGTTGCAAATTTTGGGTTCTTCACCCTTTCACATATATCTATTCCACAAAAATAATAAAGGAACATGTATGCCATTTTGCGGTCCTCTATATAGTCACTCTAGTTACTTGAATATTGGTAAATACAATTATAACATTTTTCTGTATAGTATCTGCATGGATGGTTATGTTTATAGAAACTTTAACAACAAAAACCTATCATATATTTGTTGTCATCCATGAATTCATGGGACAAACAAAAGGGTTCATAAATAGGTATAAGTCCTCATTTTTTAGTGCAAATTATTACTTTCAGGAACACTTCATTGACAAAGAGTTCTTTATGATTTGTATTTGTGTATGCAATACAAAGTTTGTCTACTCGTGATGATTTTTCAATAAGCTATAACTTGTGTAGACCACCTGGTCATAAAAAATTCCTTTCATTGGGTGTACCTCTAGATGTCCCCTTGGGGAAAAAATAAAAAATGATTAAGAAATTCCATGCTTCTGCTAAATGTTTGGTGCAATGTTTAAACATAATAAATGTATTTTCTTACTAATAATATTGATGTGATGTTCAATATTTTAACAATTACGATTCTAATGAAGAGAAACTTAAATACCATGTACTATTACATGGCAATATGATTTTAAATCAAGAAAATGTTATTAAATGAGAAAATATCATAGGGGAAACATACCAAGCATGGTTGAATCAACCACTTATTTAATTTCCACTACATTCAAAATCACCAATTCATAACGTCTATAATAACATAAGTTCTTCACATGTTAAGGATGAAGGAAACTCTATAGAGATTGGTATGGATGATTTTGTATCTAATACCCATGCTATGGAGGAAATATTGGTACATGCATTCGAACATAATGAACTAGGGTATGACATTGATATTGCCAATACATTCTTCCAAATAATGAATCTACTTCCACCTCCTCATTTCTGAAAATAAGTATACTTTCCAATATTGTTTAGACAATATTTTGATGACACACCATCAGACTTCCAACACCTAATAAATGGAATATTCAACGAAAGAATTTCATCATACTATTGGTAACCACATATTTTCGTCATACATTCAACGTATTTACACATCATAGTGTTTTTCTCACTTGTGACCCAAATCCCATCACTAGTATAATGACATAATCATTGACTTTTTGTCGTAGATGTGATGGACATTTGATAGACATATCATCAAACTTGTGATGAATTAGTCGTAAGAAGTTGTTGTTGCCACAACCCTAATGAAAAAACGTCCCAAATTCTTCAAATTATGTGCACAAGTGCAACAATACGATATTCCCAAGTTTAATGGGCTATAATCACAAGTTCAAAAAATACTACATTGTAATTCGAACGAATAGGATATATTTTTTCTCTCTAAAAACCAGAATCATGTTGTCATAAATGTGACGATCCGAACACTCGAGTTTCGTCAAACTGTGGTCACAAGTTCATTGAATGCTATGTTCCAATTAAAATAAATAGGGAATATTATCCATAAACGAACATAATGTTGTCAGAAGTGTGACAATCTAGACATCCCGAGTTCATGGGAGTGAGGTTACAAGCCCAGTAGGCCATACATCACACTTCTAAAAAACATGGCATGATTTGTAAAAGAAAATTCCAAATAAAACTTAGTCAAGATATTCATATCACCATTGATTTAGTGAAGACTTGGATGTTCTCATCTATGGCCTTCACTTTCTTGATAAGTTATAATTTTTTACTCTCTTCTACCACATTCACTTTAACTATTATGTAGAAGTGGTGATAAGGGAGTTTCTTTATAAATTTACTTTTTTATGAAAACCAAAAATATTGTCATATAGGTATACTATATGTATATCAAATAACCTCTTAACATCGTAGCTATTTTTGCTGCAAAAAAGTAGGAATTCCCCTTTTGTCTTACCATGCCTAGGCCTTGAAGCCTTCACCTTATCACTCTTCTCTTCATCTTCTTCCAATGCTTTCTTCTCTCATCTGCATATATTTTTGCACTTCTCAAAGTGATTCCACGCCTCCTAAGAAAGGATGTCTTCCAATGATTTTTTTTTGCCATTTCTCCCTCCTTTCTGAGTAGACTTGGGTTTCTTGTTTCTTAGTCAAGTTCCTTCCTCCAACAAGAAAAAATTCCCTATTTGTTTGATATTTAATGGCTTGTGGTTATTTTATGTGAAATTATTAACCATCAAGTTGATTGCATTTAGTTTCACACCAAAATCAATGGAGTTCCACCCTTGATATTATTTGAGTTATAATTTGTTGGGTTTGATATAACTTAAGCGCTTTTTTCTATGTTGTCCATGGACTCCAGAGATTTGTGACCACTACATCCATAGAATATTTATAACATGAAGATCCACCTGAAGGGATCACTTCCTATCGGCTCAACCATGGAGCTTGACCTGGAGGGTTTTGAGAGAATTGAACTTGTGACCTCTCATCAGAAAATGTGATTTCAAATTGTGAGATTGTTGGTGTGATTATAGCTTTTAGTGTAACATTTGATGCATCTAAGACAGCTTGGTGAGCTTGAAGAGATGCCTTGAAAACCTACAATATTGTTGACCAAAAATTGTAGATGGCAAATGCTCTAGTTAGGATCTAGAAGGACCTATATTGCCTTTTCTAAGGTGCACTATAAAGACACGCTGTATAACATATATTGTCTAAGGCATTGTATTTTATCTTCATTTATGTTGTAATAATAACTCTACCCTTGTTGTCTAAAATTTTGTGATGTATTTCTAAGGATTTCACGTACATTTTGATTTATAATAGACAAATTAGGTATTTGGGAATTGAGAGTGATGGGGGGATGGTTAAAGCCACCATATGCGCTTCCAAAATACTTGGAATCTCAATATTCCTTGTATAAACCATGGTAAATCCATGATTTATAATAGATAAATTAGGTATTTGAGAACTGAGACTGATGGGGGGATAGTTAAAGCCACTATATGAGCTTCCAAAATCACATTGAATCTCAATATTCTTTGTATCAACAATGATAAATACATTAGCATGTTCAACAACAGTTTTGTTTTGAATACTTAATGTTATATTATGTTTTAATTTAATTATCACACAACATTCACAATTAACATCGGTTGAATTCTTTTTTATTGAATATGTAAATATTAGTGAATGTTGTATTTTTCAAACTTCATACAGATTTTATAAAATTTAATTCAATATTAAAAATATATATTTAATATTATTATTTATATTAATGTATTTTTAATTACAAATACAAATATTAAAACTACATTAAACTTAAAATAACGTTTATAAAACTATTATTTATATTACTAATAAAATAAATTTAAAATAGTCTCAAAAAAGAAAGTTTAATATCTAAATATGAGTGAATGTTGTATTTTTCAAATTTCGTACAGATTTTATAAATTTTATTTTAATATTAAAAATATATATGTTATCTTATTATTAATATTAATGTATTTTTAATTACAAATACAAATATTAAAACTACAATAAGGTTTATAAAACTATTATTTTTATTATTAATAAAATAAATTTAAAATCGTCTTAATAAAAGAAAGTTTAATATGCCTATGACCACATGTAATAATGTTCTTATGTTCTTCCAAATGGTTCTTGTTGAAGTTTGTTATGAGAATTTAGCTACTATAAGCTACAATTAGTTTTGAAAAGTTTTAATGCAATAGAATTGCAATGCAGCACAATTGTTAAAGAATAGCTCACATAGTGCAGGAACGAGTTTAAAATCTAAGTTTTGAGTTTTAGATTGAAGTGAAGTTTCCTATGAGAATTTAGCCAATGTACACTACAACTCTTCTTGCAAAATTATAATCTAATAAAATTTCAATGCAATACGCTTGATATAGAATAACTAACATAATGTACGAATCAGTTTCAAATTGAGGTTTTCAGATTTAAATTAAGGTTTAATTAAAATAGCCAAATCAGTTTCAAATTTAGGTTTTGAGTTTTTTACTAAGGTTTAATTAAAACTAACCAAGGTACATACATACCTTATAAAGCTGGTAGTAAACAACTCTTTGTTTTGAGTGATTGAAGATTTTTTATAAAGAAAGTTTGGTCTCTTTGGATATTACAATAATAATACAATAATAATAAAATTAGTAAATTTTATATTAAGAATACAAATATTAAAAAACAATTAATTAAGATAATAAGTACTAGGAATCTTTACCTTTGAATAAAAATGAGCATATTTAAGCATAACTCCACCCTATAATATTAACAAGTATATTAAATCATAATCAATAAATATATTATTAGTAACATAAACTTTATAAAATAAGCTTAATAAATATGTGCTATAAAATTAGGTTTATTATTAATATATTATTATCTATAAATACAAATATTACACATATATTAATATGTAAAAAGATTACACATTATTAGAAATATTAATAATATTAATAATAACTAAGCTATAATATTAACATTAATAAAACTTAATTAATAATATTTATGTATTATCATTAATATTCATAAATAATGTTCATAATAGTTACATTTTAGACATTAACAACAACATTAATAAAATATAATATTTTCAATATAACATTAATGTTATTAATAATAAGGTTAACATATTCTTAATAATTTCGTATAATAATTATTTATGTAATAATATTATTAAATGTAACAATTTAATATTTTTGTTAACTAGGTGAGATTGTTAATGTGGCTAACATAATCATTAATGGTTAACATTAATAAATCAATCTTATTAAACATTGACAAACTTATTAACAATAACAATTATAGTAGGCCTTAATTAATCATTTATTAATTTATTAAACCACATGAAGTATTAATAGTTTGATTATTAACTAATACATAAAACCATAATTTATGAATATGAATACTATTGACTATTTATCAAAATTATTACATTGAAGCCTTAATACAAGTAATATAAATAACAACATATTTTTTTTCATATAGTAATCAATATAATATATACTAATATTAATGTTAATATAATAATATTACTATTATCATTAATGTTAATATTACTATTAACATTGATATTAATGTGTGCCTCTTACTCTAAAATATTTGTTACAATTTAAATAGCCATGCCCATTAAAACATGTGTCTTGCAATGGAGTAGAACTTTTGAGGCCATAGTTATACCACACCCTAAAAATTATTTAGGTTTAAATTTTAGTGTCAATATAGTATGATATAGTTTTGATGTCTATGTCATCTAATAAAACCTTGTATATATATATATTTATATATATTTATATTTATATTGTGTACTTTTGCAGCCATAGTTGTAACCCACTCTAAAATGGTTACTATGTTACTATGTACATATATTGTAGATATATTCTTGAACGATTGTTGGAGTTTTGGAGGCATAGCTGTAACACTTAACTTTTCATTTGATGACATGTTTTAAATGACAATTTTTAACTTTTAAATATAAAATTATGTGTTTTAATATAATATAATATGACACTTTGTATATATTATACATATATATTTATTTTATAAGAATCTTTATATATTATACATATGAAATGATTTCATAAGAATATGGCAATGAATGTTGTAATTTTTTTAGTGTAATATGAGATTATAAAATAATGTAAATCATGGTAAACCATAATGGTTTTGTATTTAGTAAAATGTTTATTATATTAGACTATTTTAATTCCGTGATACTTTTTTATGTTTTCAAAGTTTTAATATGTAAGTGGTTAGGTTTTATAAAAAAATAGGTTTGGTTTTAATATAATATAATGTGTTTTGTTATTAAATTTAGATTTAAGTTTGTTATTATGTTGTAGTTTTTAGTTTATTATTATTACTAGGTTTATGTTTTTCATGATTATTTTAATTTTAATATTAATATTAATTGTCAATCATTATCAAACCACATTAGATAAATGTCGTCAAAACTTGGTAGACAATTTTTAAATGTCAAATTTTGTCAACCCTACATCATTCTCACAACTTATCCACTAGATCATCCATATCTTCTTGATGTAATCATATTAGGCCCTTCTTTGGTAATGAGAGGGTTAATGCTTTGGTGCATTATTGGGAACTAGGGTTTGTGTGAGATAAGATTAAGATATGAAACCATATAAAATAATGGAGCACTTAATGCTAATGGAGCTCGCGTCATGAAAGTTTAGATAAATCTTGTTTAGGGTTTAGGGTTTAGGGTTTGGGATTTAGGGTTTATTGTTTAGGTTTTATAACACCTTAGGAAATTATTTTAATAAACACTTAAATAAAAGCTACAAATTATAATAAATAGATCATAAAATTCTTAGGTTTTAGGGTTTGGGGTTTGGGGTTTGGTGTTTAGGGTTTAGTATTTAGGCTTTAGGCTTGAGGGTTTATAACACTTTAGTAAATTATTTTTATAAACACTTAAATAAAAGTTACAAAACACTTGTTAAAATGCTATAAAATTCTTTGGGTTTAGGGTTTAGGGTTATAACACTTTATTAAATTCTTTTAATAAACACTTTAAAAATTTACAAAATTAAAATGTTATAAAATTCTTAGTGTTTAGGGTTTAGGTTTTGAAATTTAGGGTTTATAATTTGAAATTATATAAAATTCTCATGGTTTAGGGTTTAGGGTTTATAACACTTTAGTAAATGCTTTCAATAAACACTTAAAAAAGTGAGAAAACACTTGTTAATATGTTATAAAATACTTAGGGTTGAGAGTTTAGGCTTTAGGGTTTTGGGTTTTGGGTTTAAAATGCTATAAAATGCCTATGGTTTAGGATTTAGAGTTTATAACATTTGAGTAAATGCTTTTGATAAACACTTCAAAAAAAGTTACAGAAAGGTTGTTAAAATGTCATTGAATGATTAGGATATAGATTTGGGGTTTGGGGTTTAGGGTTTAGATTTTACGTTTTGGGGTTTAGGGTTTACGGTTTTGTGTTTAGGGTTTAGGGTTATAACACTTTAGTAAATTGTTTTAATAAACACTTAAATAAAAGTTACAAAATTCTTTTTAAACTATTATAAAATTCTTAGGGTTTATGGTTTAGGGTTTAGGTCTTGGGGTTTAGGGTTTAGGGTTTAGGTTTTGGGGTTTAGGTTTTAGGGTGGATGATTTAAGGTCTATAAAAATTTGGTAAATTATTTTAATAAACACTTAAATAGAAGTTACAAAACCATTTTAAAAATGTTACAAATTTCTTAGTGTTTAGGGTTTAGTTTATAGGATTTAGGGTTTAGGGATTATTATTTAGGGTTTAGGATTTAGTGTTTAGGGTTTGGGGTTTAGAATTTAGGATTTTTAAAACATTCTTAAGTGCTTTAATAAACACTTATAAAAGGTTACAAAACACATTTCAAAAATTTATTAAATGATTAGGGTTTAAGGTTTAGGGTTTGGGGTTTAGGGTTTAGGGTTTATGTTTTATAACACCTTAGTAAATTATTTTAATAAACACTTAAATAAATGTTAAAAATTTATTTTTAATAGATCATAAAATGCTTAGTTTTTAGGGTCAGGGTTTGGGCTTTGGGGTTTAGTGTTTAGTGTTTAGGGTTTAGGATTTAGGTTTTATAACACGTTTGTAAATTATTCAAATAAACACTTAAAATGTTACAAAATGGTTAGGGTTCAGGGTTTATGGTTAAAAAACTTTATTAAATGCTTTTTATTAACACTTAAAAAAGTTACAGATGTATTTTCAAATGTTATAAAATTCTTAGCGGTTAGGGATAGGGTTTATGGTTTACGGTTTTGGATTTATAATAGATTGATAAATTATTTTAATAAGAATATAAGAAAAAGTTACAAACCACTTGCTAAAATTTTATAAAATTCTTATGTTGTAGGGTTTAGGTTCTATAATTCTATAAAATGATCAAGGTTTAGGGTTTAGTGTTTATAACACTTTAATAAACGCTTTTAATAAACAATTAAAAAAAGTAAGAAATCGCTTGTTAAAATGTTATAAAATACTTAGGGTTTATATTTTAGTCTTTAGGCTTTAGGATTCAAGGTTTTGGGTTTAAAATGTTATAAAATGCTTACAATTTAGGATTTAGGGTTTATAACATTTTAGTAAATGCTTTTAATAACCACATGAAAAAAAGTTACGAAAATCCTGTTAAAATGTCATTGAATGCTAAGGGTTTAGGTTTAAGGTTTAAAATGTTATCAAATGGTGAAGGTTTATGGTTTAGGATTAACAAGGCCTTTGTAAATTCTTTTTATAAACACTTAAAAAAATTACAAAACGGTTCTTAAAATTTTATAAAATGCTCAGCGTTTAGGGTTTAGGGTTTAGGTCTTATAACACTTCAATAAATTCTTTTAATAAACACTTAAAAAAATGTTACAAAACAATTTTAAAATGTTATAAAATGCTGAGGGTTTAGGGTTTAAAATGTTATAAAATGTTAGTGTTTAGAGTTTAGGGTTTAGGGTTTATAAAGCTTTAGTAAATCCTTTAATAAACACTTAAGAAAAGTTACAAAACACTTGCTAAAAAGTTATAAAATGCTTAGGGTTTAGTTTTGAGGGACACACTACTAAATTCTTTTAATAAACACTTTAAAAAAAGTTACAAAACTCTTGTTTAAGTTCTATAAAATTCTTAGGGTGTAGGTTTTACGGTTTAGGGTTTATAACAATTTAGTAGATTCTTTAAATAAACACTTAGAAAAAAGTTACAAACGCTTGTTAAAATGTTATAAAATTCTTGGGGTTTAGGGTTTGGGGTTTTAAATGTTGTAAAGTGCTTTTGGTTTAGCGTTTAGGGTTTAGGTTGTGGGTGTGGGTATTAGGGTTTAGGGCTTATGGTTTATAATGCTTTAAAAAATTCTTTTAATAAAAACTTATAAAAAAGTTTAAAATAATTTTTAGGGTTTACGGTTTTTTTGGTTTTTAGGGTTTGGGGTTTTTAGGGTTTAAGGTTTTTTAGGGTTTATGGTTTTTTAGGGTTTCAAGTTTTTTAGGGATTATGCTTTTTTAGGGTTTAGGCTTTTTATGGTTTATGGTTTTTTAGGGTTTAGGGTTTTTTAGGGTTTAGGGGTTTAGGGTTTAAGATTAAGGGTTTAGGGATTAGGGGCGTAGGGTTTATAGCACTTTAGTAAATCGTTCTAGTAAAAACTTTAATAAAAGATGCAAAACACTTTCTAAAATGTTATAAAATCATTAGGTTTTAGGGTTTGGGCTTTAGGGCTTAGTGTTTAGGGTTTAGATTTTGGATTTTAGGGTTTAGAGTTTATAAAACCTTAGTAAATTCTTTCAACTTTAGGCTTTAGGGTTTAGGAATTATAGGACCTTAGTAAATGATTTTAGGGTTTATCCTTTAGGCTATAAGAATTAGGATATAGGGTTTGGGATTTGGGGTTTAGGGTTTAGGTTTTATAACACTTTCGTAAATTCTTTTAATAAACACTTGAATTAAATTTACAAAACGCTTTCTAAAATGTTATAAAATTCCTAGTGTTTAGGGTTTACCGTTTGGGGTTTACAGTTTGGGACATAGGGTTTCGAGTTTTGGGTTTTGGGTTTTGGGTTTAGGGTTTAGGGTCTATGGGTTAGGATTTATAACACTAAAGTTACAAAACGCTTTTCAAAGTATTGAAATAAAATTAGCATTAAGGGTT